>ML810515.1:166637-185103 GCA_009831015.1 Picea engelmannii | reverse complement strand
GAAGTCACACAAAAAATGCATTTGTGTGGATTCAAGTGAATCTGATAGTGATGAAATATCTCGAAGACAAGGTGGAGGTGTAGAAGATGTTGCACCCTCTTACATGAGTGGGCGGTGAGATCATCCAAATAAGCCTCCACTATGTGCTTAAGATCGTGGAAAGCGAACATCATGGCCTGTTGAAAAGTAGCTCCAACATTTTTAAGGCCAAAAGGCATCTTTTTGTATGGAAAGGTTCCCGAAGGACAAATAAAAGTTTTCTTATGTTGGTCCTCGGGGTAGACCTGTATCTGGTTAAAACAAAAAAAACCATCCATGAACGAGAAAATATCACTTCCTACGCATTCATCATGGATTTGGTCGATAAATGGCGTAGGGAAGTTATCCTTAGGACAATATTTATTCAAATCACAAAAATCCATGCATATTCCAATCATACCTTACTTCTTGTCTACCAAAACGGGGTTGGACACCCATTCTGTCAATGAGACTAGATAGATAAAGCCTTCCTTGAGTAGTTTTTCTACCCCAGCCTTGATTGCTTCTATTTTCCTCGAGTTGACTGATCACAATTTCCATTGAATTGACTTAGTGTTTTCATAGGCTCAAATCTCATGTTCGACAATCCGAGGATCTATTCCAGGCATTTCCTCGTACGACTAGGCAAAAACATCCCAAAATTTCCTAAAAAGTGTTGTATACTGACGAATTTCATCTTTAGAGCAATCTGCCCCAATAAAGACATTTTCAACAATATTAGGGGTTCTTGAAGTGATGATTGGGACAATTTCTAATATATTTTCCATATTCCCCTCAACATAGACATCGTGCTTTGCTAAGGGGTTTATCGTCTGACCATCATTTCTACTCACAATTGACTTAAATTATCCTCCTTCTACATGACTGATCTTGGGGATAAAATATGATCGATGATGCATATCCTCCCATGGAATTTCCAACCCATTCATTGCCTCGATAATAGCCTCGTCTAACGACATGACAGTATAAGACAATATTGGGAATTTGAATAATTTTGAGCCTAGACATGCTCCAGATATCGATCATCCTCCTATGCCCGTAAAGGAATTTGATCAGATTCTACAACGACCTTCTGAATAGTCTGGTAAGTTACCTTAGCTACAGACAACGACATAGCCATCCTGGCATGTTTGAGACCTTCAAACGATTTTCACGGTGAGGGTAACACCCATGGATCTTACAAATACAATGTTCTAAATGACACGACTCTTATAACTGGAGCTAGGGAACTTGACTTTTGAAATCTGATCGGGGTGGCATGAATATAAGACACTGGTGTCAGGAAATTAAAAGTTCCCATCAGTGAAGGGCACATTCCAACACCAATACTCTCATTTTTCGATTGGGATTTTTCAATCTAGGGAACCGTGGATACTGTATTTGCTGTGGATTTAGAGAGGTTAAAATCCATCTGATCGATAGTCACAATCCTTCCCTCATGGGGAAAGCAAAAAATTCAAAATACTGATGAGATGACAGTTTTCATCGCATAAGTCCAACTCCTTCCCAAGAACAGATTATGGTCGAGCGACACGTCGACTACCTCTACTTCTATGGAAATAAACTTCCCTCCTAATTGGACAAAAAAAGAGGAAATAAGCATGTGTGGTCTAAAATATCATTCATTGAAAGTGGTTAACAAACTGGGAGAAGGTGCAAGTTCTGGAGAGCCAATAACTTTCCAGCAGGATAGGGACGTGGCACATGTTGAAGCACCGTTGTCTATGATGGTCCTCCTAATTACGTGTTTCACATATAAAATGTCAATCTGGAAGGCTACATGATAAGGGAGGCGAGGCTTCACATAAGTAGTATTAAACTTCATAGTGAGCTGGTTGGAAGTATCCACTGCTTTGATCGCAAACAACAATGTGTTGCATTGCGTGGGGCAAGTTTGAAGCACCTCTAAAGTAAACATTGCAAATAGTGTTTAAGATAAATCCTCAACAATGGAATATTTGAGTGCAACTCACACATTAGGGTTATGCGATGTCCTTTTGTACACACCCTTTGGTATGCATGACATCATGTCCTTCTCAAGTTTTTCTATGTGGAGAGGCCCCTGAGGATAGGAATTTTCTTTACCTTTCGACGTCGACTATGGATTACTATAATCACGAGTCCTGGTTGATAAGTCTACCTCCTCCTCTTTTAATTTAGTAGAATTAACCATATTAACAAACAAGAACGATTCATCTAACAAAGGTGCACTAGCAGTGCCCTCTTGTAGATTGGAAGTGGAAGAGCCAACCTGCATATTTTGTCCTTCTAGAAATGGGTTTTTCAATACGGTGGGTTGTTTTTGTTGTTGTTGCAACTTTATCATTCATTGAGCTTCTTACATCTTCGGGCATTGATGAGTAAGGTGGTCATCCACATAAAGATTGTATGGAAATTTCAACTTTCTCTTTTCATCTTTTGCCCCGTCAACATTTTTATTAGGTTTTTTATCTTTTCCCCAACTACCACTACTTCTTGGCCATAAACCAGTTTAAATGGTGTGTGCCCCGTCAAATTTTTTCACGCAGTCCTATATGCCCATAACACTACTGGTACTTTGAGGTCCCAGTCGTCCCTGTTGACGTTGCAAATCTTCGTCAACGCGTTCTGCATAATTTTGTTGAAGGCTTCCATTGTGCCATTTGCCTGCAGATGATACGGTGTGCTCTTCTGGTGATGGACTTCAAATTCTTTAGTCATAGCATTGATGGTACTGTTTATGAAGTGCGTGCCTTGGTCGCTCATCAAAATTCTCGGGCACCCAAATCTAGTGATTACTTGTTCAATTAGAAAATGCGTTGTTGTTTCTGCGCTGCAATCCTTCACCGGTGCAGCTTCTGCCCATCTTGTTAAGTATTCCGTCGCGGTGATAATGTACCGAGCCCCTGTTCTTTTTTCTGGTGGGTTGATTGGTCCCACAAAGTCTATTGCCCACTTGTCAAATGCTTGTAATGTTACTTGTGGTTGTAATGACATCTCGTCCCTTCTGTTGGGTTTGCCTACCCTTTGAAAAACATCGCATGTTTGACAATATTCCTTTGAATCTATGTGAATTGTTGGCCACCAGAGTCCTGTGTACAATATCTTCTATGCAGTAGCTTTACCTGCATAATTCCCTCATGCTATTCCCTCACGGGATTCCACTAAAACTCTTGGTCTTTCGTGCTCTAACACGTATCTTCGCAATATGATATTTGCGCCCATTTTGTATAGGTGTCCTGCAATTAGTTGATAGTCGACAGCGCAGACTACTAGGTTTTTCTTCTGTACGGTGCTATATTCTTGCGGCGCAGTACCTGTACTCAAGTACTGAATGATATCTGCGAAGTATTCATCATCAATCTATACTGATAATAACTATGCATCCAAAAAGTTATCTCTAAGTTCATAGATTCTTCTCCATTTGTGACCCTTGATAGGTGATCATGTCCTGCGTTCAATTTGCCTGGTTTGACTATGACTTCAAAGTCAAATTCTTGGAATAGTAGTAACCATCGACAAATTATTCCCCCCAACACTGGCTTGTTGACTAGGTATTTCAGGGCTGAGTGATCTGTGAACATCTTAAAGTGTTTTCCCAATAAGTAATGCTGAAACTTCTGAAGTGCGTAGACCATAGCTAGGCCTTCTCTTTTAGTCATGTTATAGTTATGTTCAGAGTCTGATAAATTTCTGCTCGCGAATGCTATCGGGTGATCCAAGTCTCCCGCTCCTGGCTGCACTAAGATAGTTCCAAGAGTTATCGTTGATGCGTCTACATGGATGTGGAATGTCTTCTCCCAGTCTGGAAATACTAGTATTGACGCGATGACCATCTTTTCTTTTAGGGTATCTAGACAGTGTTGACACTCGTCATTCCACTCAAACTTTGTATAATTTCTTAACAATTTTTCCATTGGTGCAGTGATCTGCGCATATCCTTTGATAAATTTCCTGTAATAACCTGTGTGTCCCAACGTCGTTCTTAGCCGACAGACTATTTTTGGTGGTGGTAAGTTAACAATGACTACGATCTTTGTAGGATCTACTATCAAACCTTGTTTGCATACTATATGACCTAATAGTATCCCAAACGATGTTCCAAATATACATTTCTTTATGTTTAGTGATATCTGACACTGTCTACATCTTTATAACATCAACCATAAAAATTCCACATGGTTTTTCAATAAACTATAGACTGTCCAATCATCCAGGTATACTTTGAGAAAGTGGTGGATGAATTCCTTAAACGCAGTAATGACTACTATGGAAAAGATTGCTGGTGCATTCTTCAGTCCAAACGACATGACTGTGTATTGGTAAGATCCCCATTTTGTCGCAAATGTGGTCTTGTATCTATCCTCCCGTGCTATCTTAATCTGATGGTAGCCTGAGAATCCATCAATGAATGAGTAAGATTCATTCACCGCCCACATTCTCTAACACTTCATATGTGAACGGTGTAGGGAATGGATCGTGTAGGCATGCATCGTTCAACTTCCTTAAGTCGACGCATATCCTGATCCCTCCTTGCTTCTTGTCTTGAACTACCATTAGACTTATCCATTCTGACTCCTCAACCAGTTCGATGATGTCGGCTTCGAGCATCATGTCGATCTCAACTTTCACTTTCTGTTTATATATTAGGTTCATCTTGTTCGGTCGATGTCTAATAGGCCTCACTTCATGTTCGAGTGGTATCTTTATCTCTCCTAATTCTCCTTCTATACCCTTCATCTCTGTAAAGGTTGTGGGAAACAAGTCGTTGTATTCGTGCAAAAACTCTGTGATGCTTTCTACTATTTGTTCATCCCAGTAGTCTTGAATGTTGGCCATTTTGAGATGCTCGGCTGTCCCAATGTTAACTTTCTTTACTTTGATCGGCATGGAAATGACTTCTATTTCTATGGTTGGGCCTTCCACCTCTCTTTCGCCTTCTTCTTCTTTAATCTGAATGTCACACAAATCATCTTTGTCCGGTGCTTCCTCTTGTACATGATAACATGACAACAATTCCTTAACTGTCTGTTTATTTCATTGTTGCTCTTCTATGATAACTTCTATATCTAGTTCTATGATAAATATTACTCCTCTTATCTGTTTTAGAGCTGAATCTATGTTGGGGTTTTCATGTTCGAATGAAAATGTGACGGTAAAATTCTGTTGCAATGTTGTCCATGTCACAGTTCCTTTGCGCAACTCCTGATCTGTATACCAGTTTGCTGGTATGTCCTCTAGAGTGTGTATGAAGTGACGAGGCCATTCCTCTGGGGGTGTTATTTTCCATAGTGTTCTACACGCCTCCACGTGTTTTGTTGGTGCCCCGTGTCCATCGTACTTCTGTTGTTTGTTATTTTTTTGTTCTGCGCCAAACCTTATGCGTAATAGCCTCTTACATGGGTACTAATATGTGATGGTCTCCTTGTGCACACCCCACCATCTTGCAGGTGTAGCCTTGAGTGCTAAATCAAGTGATAACAATCTCTGGTTCTTTAACACTACGTCTTCATACTGTTTCAAGAATGTTTCCAAATCGTTTATTCCGTGGAAATTGGGTGGTTCTCTGATTTCTGTGCCTACCCATGTTACTGCGTGGTCTTTTCTTGCACATCTTCTCGTGGATACTTCGTGTAGCCTTTGCTGCTAGTTTTCTAAACCGGTGTTTGAGTCTGTGGCACATAAAGTAATTCTCCTCCAACTGAATACCCCATATGTAATTGGGTTTACGTAATCCTCATCGCGTGCAGTTGTTCTATATAACTGGCCAATTTCCTCTAGGTCTAGGCAAGTAGGTTCTACAAAAATCTCTCCTTTGGATGGGTATAATGGCGTGATGACCCTATATTCTCTTGACTCAAATGTCATTTTCCTGGTCTTCAAATTGATTATGGCCTAGTTGTCAAACGCCCAATCCAGACCAAGAAGCACTGGGTAAGGTGTTGTGCCGTCTACTATTTCAATGACTTCAAAATCTGATTTAGTGCACACTCCATCTAGGTCGATTGTGACTCCTTTTAGTCTACCTATTGGTAAGACTCTGTGTTGGTTTGCAAATTTTAATTGAATAGGTGAGTATCGTAATGTCGGATCTCCCATGCACTACCATGTCTTCTTTGGTAATACATTAACTTTAGACCATAGATCTAGTATAATGTCTCCCATATTGAAATCCCCAATATTAGCATTCAGTCTAAGCTCCCTACTTGTTCTTCTTCTCATGTGAAGGTGATTGACTATCTTTGCTTCTAGCTTTCCTTCCGTCTCAGTGCTACATTTTTCTAGTATGTTTTGCAATATTTTCACAGATGATGGATCACTTAATACTTTTACACATGATTGCATAGAGCCTTTGATTGTACTTACTTGTCCCGTGGGTTTCATCCCGTTGGTATGATCCAATGATGGTGGCATCTCGTATTCTGGTGCTTCCTTGTTATGCTGCGCAGTTGAAGTCGACACTATGTCTTCCTTCTGAAATTATTGTCTGGCTTCTTTAAATATCTCCTTTTCCTTCTGCGCGTCGAACTTCTTCCTTGGTTCAATGTTCTTCTTTACCCATTGATTCTGCGTCAGTTCTTGTTGAACTACATCATTTCCTGTTTTAGCTCCTATGCAAGTAACGATATTGATGTTTTGTCCTTCATCCATTGCTTCAGAAGAGATCCATTGAACGTTCTGGTTGTTCTAGTCCTCTTTTCCTAGATCTTTACTAGTAGTGTCAGACATTCTTCTGTGTCATGATCTGATGCGCGAAAATACATACAAGTCCTTGGTGGAAGAAGACATTCCCTCACATAATGTCCCAATTGTTGAAAATTGTGACATGTGACTGGTCCTCTACCTCATCTGAAACCTCCTCCGGCTCGTCCTCCTCCTCTGTAGCCTGCTCGATCTCCTCGTGATGCGTTATACTGAGGTGATTGATTATACTGCACGATATCATATTGAGGCCATGCTGTATTGTATTGCGGCTGTGCGTTATTGTATGGTGGCTGTGCAGTATTATACTGCTACTACGCAGTGTTGTATGGAGCCGGGACTTGATTAAATTGTGGCGCTGCTTTCCTAATCATCATTTCTGCCTGTACTCTATATGCATTTGATGTCCTTTCTTGCATCAGCTCCATAGTTCTACAATATTTATCATCGTGGCCCACTGACTTGCAAAAGGTGCAATATGACCTCTTTGGGATTGTCTGATATTTTTGCATCATCATGTAGTGATAAGGGTCATGACCTGGTTTCTTGCAGATTTCGCACCATAGTCCTCCCGGTGGTAACTGATTTGGCATTCTTGTTTCCATATACTGTGCGAATGTTGGACTTTCATTCTTGTGGTGTCCTTCTGTCTTGCATGTGGTACACCAAACGACTTCTTGTTTTTCCTTGTTCTTATTCTGGTTCAACCGAAACGTTAGATTCTTCAAATCCTCTTTCAATTCTTCAATAGCTGGGTCTGTCTGCGAGTACTGGTTTTCTTCGAGTTGCAAGGCTGCCTGCAGAGCCTCTGCCTGTGTCTGAAATTTCTGTTGTCGTAAAGGGTATTTTAAGTGTGGGAGTAGTGAATTGACAAACAACTGTCGATGTTGCATCTCGATCATGAGATATTTTAGCTTTCCCTTCAGTTGCTTGAATCTTTGATCAATATCCCATATAGACTCTCCTAGTTTTTGTCTTATTTTGATCATCTCATTCATGTACTGATCCTTTGAGCTTGGCTTCTGGAGCTCATTTATCAATAACTTCTTAATGTCTGCCAGTGTCCTTGTCGTGCCAGGGGCACTATTTGTGTCTAGACTCATGTACCAGTCTAGTGTGCAGTATCTTAGTGTAATAGCTAGCTGCGCAAGTTTAGTATCTTCATCAGTGATAAGTTTTGCTTCCCATATCTTTGCACAAATGAACACATGTTTCTCAGGGTCTTCTACTGCTTCTCCTCAAAATTCTGGTAATCTGATGGTGGGATTGTGTCCTGCCATCCTGAATGCTGAACTACTACCTCTGCGCGATGTAGATACCTGACTAGTGCTACCTGAACTGGCTCCTCCAGTTGTTGTTCCTTGTGTAGATGTACTTCTTGTTGTCTGACTGCTTCTGAACTTTGGTTTTATAAATGGTGGTGTTCTCTTTGGTTTATTAGGCTCGAATGAGTTTATGGGTTCCACACTGAAATTAATATGGATAGGATGGCTGCCTTATCCTCCCACTCTTGGAACTCTCGTCTTCCTCTCATATATTGCACGCAGGATTTCCTCAATCTACTCCACAGCCCGAAGATCCTCTACCTCTTCCTCATCACTTGCCAAGCCTTCCCTCGCGACTATGGCTCTCTTCTTGGTATTCACCTTGCATTGGTAGGGTTCTCCACTACGCGTCTTTCCCGTTGACGCCAAGATCCACTTGATCTGGTCGTCGTCCATCATGATTGGGTCCAAGGGTTCCTCCTTCTTTCCCTTATCCTTTCTTCCTTCCATTTGTCCTCTTTCTGTCAGTGCTTCCCCCCTTCCCCCATGCACGCAGACAAGTTTAGTTGTCTAATTCCATTGTCATTACACATTTTTTATATAACGGTATCTTAATAAAAGTATACAGTGATCGAATGTACCTTCCTTGAGCTTCGCGTAGAAATTATTGCTCTGCTGCGCTGTATGACTTCGCTGTGTCAACTGCAAACTCTGTTATAAACCCTGCCACAATAATGTTAAGCCAAAAGTATACTGTGCGGGTGAACTTGTTGTTCACCCGTTATAACTGTTCAAGCTGTATTGAGGTCCAATATAACTGTCGAATTTGGTTCGTCGCATGGTTATCCTTCAACCTTAGTATCCACTCCTGCAGTAGATGCGGAAAATCGCAGAAAAAGACTTCATGCAAATCAGTAAACACATATTTCTTAGGATATTTGCGAGGTGTTATTCTAGTGTTTCTATTGTCTTTCTATGAAAACACTAACTCTTTTGTTCTCAACCATCTTTCAATCTCTGCTTTTGTGGGATTCCACAGTCTCAAAATTCCCTTCTAATGGCTCATTGGTCGCTACCCTAACCTTTTCTTAATCTGCCTCCGAAAAATGTTTGACTTATCTTATCTACTCAATCCTCTCTTGTTCCTACCAACGACAACATAACCATTTGTTGGTTATATCTTCTTCTATGCCATCTGAGTTATTGACCAAGGATTCATATCTTTCGGGTTTCCAACAAAGCCTCTAAAACTATCGGCCCTCCTGGTAAAACAAAAGGCAACACAACACACATAATGAAATGCGCAGTCTCACCCGAGATAGCTTTAATGGGTGTCTTCAAGACTCAAGTGTTTACAGCCTAGGATTGAGTATGAGATATGAGAAATCGACCATGGAACCATTATTAAAACTGGTAATTGTCACATACTATTATTCACGACTATGCAGTAATTTCAATAGCTTGTTCCCTCAGTATCGTGAACAATATTTAAAGAAGCAATATAATAACTCATTCATTCATCAAGCATACCAAATCACTACTGAAAAGAGGATAAAGATAGGCATGCATTCATCACATTACACAAATATTACCGTGTTTCACCCCCTCCTGGGTTACGTCCATAAAGATTTGGCTCTTGGCTCTCTTTTATTATGATAGTTTTGTATCTACGTGCCATGCACTTACAACTCTCCTCAGATGGGTAAGATCTATATGAGGTGAACTAGATCGCACCAGGCTCCTCAGACTGCGATCTAATCTTCAAGATCTACCTTCTCTCGTCTCCTCTGTTGGAGTTACTTCACACACACCTAGGATTTATTTTTCCCAAGGTTTTTCATTATTTATTAGTCATAATTAGTCATTATCTAGTCTCCTATATTTTAGGGGAGAATATTCCACCTAGATAATATTCTCTTTCAGTTGACACTTCAGTGTGTCTAGTTGAGTTGAGTTTAGATGTTGCATTGGTTTGTTCACCATGCAACATTGGGATCATCACTAGATAATGTGAACTTTCCTTGGGATTATCACCAGAGTGGTGCATTACCCTTTATTTCCTGAGTTAACTCATCACTACTCCATGTTCAGTCAATTAACTGAAGACTAGTTGACTAGTTAACTCAACTAGGTGGCAGTTCACTCTCGTAACTGCCTCAGAGACTAGACTAGGTGGCAATTCACTCCTGTAACTGTTGGTGTGTGTCCAGATCACTCTAGACCACACTATGTCTCATTAGTTACTCATGTATCCTATATCTATTGTAAATTATTCACTCTTTGAGTGTGGAATACGGTTAATGAGAATTCTTTCATTCTTTCTCTCCTTCTTCTTCTTTCTTAAATTCTCTATGCAAATGTGTGTATTATTTTTTAGCTAGATCTATTCTGTGCAGGTTCAACACATTTACATGGTATCAGAGCCGAAAGACTGCTAAGAAAAATCTACACCAAATTATTTTTGCAGGTACTAAAGATTGAAGAACGCAGAAAATATGGAATATATGTTTTACTCACCGATAATACTTCTCACGCCTCATAAATATTTGGAGTTGAAACCAAAGATTCTACTTCTTATCAAAAGTAGAGGCTTATACCAAATAACCATGGAAATGTAAGTAGAGCTGGATTCCGCCGATGAGAAAAATGACTTTCTCAATAGACAAGATATGGCCATAGGAAGTATCTGTACGTCTGTTTCTCCTGAACTTTTCCATCATGTATATGAAGAATCACAAGAATCAAATCCAAATGAATTATGGACCAGATTGGAGGTTCTATTTTGGAATAAAGAATATTATGAATACATTCATTCTTATGGAGAGGTTGAACATATAGAGCCAGAAGAGAAGCCATCAGAAGATCAAGCCTCGTATTATGAAGAGTCTTCTACAAAAGTATTTGCACAAATTTGTATTCCATTAATTGAAGATGATGTCTACTCCATTTCAGATTTTTTTTTCTGAAATTCATGTGGAAGATATATGGCATGCATCTCAAGAGTCACATTCAGACACTTTTCCATGCGCAATGAATGCATCTCAAGAGACAAAAAGGGAGCTGCGCACATCAGACTCAATTCTGATATTTTCTGAGAAAAATTTGCAGAAAAAAATTGGATATTTGAAATCCTCTCTGGAAAATATCCAATTTCAAAAAACACATCATCCGAAACGGACTCCGGGAAGTGAAGTTATGATCATTTTAAAATCAACAAAATTTCAGCATTTTTCCAGAAACGGCCGCACGGTTTTCAAAATTTCATCCAAATTTTATTTGGATATTATTCATTACAAGAAGATACAGTGGATATGTTTGGACATCTCAATGGTGCATATACTTCATCAGATCCATGTAGACATCTACATCTTCAACAAAATCTTCAACTAGCACAAACTTGCACAGCTGCGAGCTCTTCCTGGAGTGAAGGACACGATTGCTTAGAAACTGCTTTTGTTCCTTCTCATTTATATTTTTTTTATGAATTGTACTTTGATGGGGGTTTTTCCCATGAGGTTTTCCCTCTTTCCTCGTTTATTTCAGTGTATCTTTTGTATTTGGGTACCTAACATGGCCTCGTTGCCATGACCCATTCTTTATTTTCACCATAGTGATGTTCATGGGGGATGTTGGAGTTACTTCACACACACCTATGATTTATTTTTCCTAAGGTTTTTCCTTTTTTATTAGTCATAATTAGTCATTATCCAATATCCTATATTTTAGGGGAGAATATTCCACTTAGAGAATATTCTTTTTCAGTTGACACTTCAGTTTGACTAGTTGAGTTGAGTTTAGATGCTACATTGGTTTTGTCACCATGCAACATTGGGATCATCACCAGCTAATGTGCACTTGCCTTGGGATTATCACCAGATTGGCGCATTACCCTTTATTTCCTGAGTTAACTCATCACTACTCTATGTTCAGTCAGTTAACTAAAGACTAGTTGACTAGTTAACTCAAATAGGTGGCAGTTCACTCTCGTAACTGCCTCAAAGACTAGACTAGGTGGAAGTTCACTCCCGTAACTATTGGTGTGTGTCCAGATCACTCTAGACCACACTATGTCTCATTAGTTACTCATGTATCCTATATCTATTGTAAATTATTCACTCTCTGAGTGTGGAAAATGATTAATGATAATTCTTTCATTCTTTCTCTCCTTCTTCTTCTTTCTCAAATTCTTTGTTTAAACATGTGTATTATTGTTTAGCTAGATCTATTCTATGCAGGTTCAACACATTTACATCCTCTAGCTCAACAACTTACAAAACAATTCATACCGCAAAATGTAAACCTAATTACTAACTAAGTTGGAACAACTACAAAATCCGTGAACAACAACAACAACTATCTATAATACCTCCGTATCGATATTTATACATCTTTGGCTCTTCAACCATTACAATACATTACCAAAACCCTAACCCTAATGATTTTAGGTCTTCCTCTCGTGTGCGTGTTGTTCTTCCTTCCAGCCATCTCTTTCCTTGTGCACACTTTCTTGCATGCGCCTGTGCTGTGTTCCCCTCCAACTGTTGCTTCGGTCTCTACACACTTTCTTTCCCCACGATCATCCTTCTTTCCACTTCGTCCTGCTGCCAACAAATAGTATGAAGGGTATCAACTTACAACTGATGGAAAACTCTTATACACCAATATGATGCATGTGCCTAATTCGACATAAATGAAGCATCTAATCATGGATGCATTCCATAGAAAACCTTATGTAGGTCATCCAGGTTATCAGAAGATAATAACAACAATGAGACCATTTTATTATTGGCCAAGAATGAAGCAAGACATGGCTAAGTATATTGCCAAGTGTTTGGAGTTTCAACAAGTCAAGGTTGAACAAAGACACCGTGCAGGATTATTGCAACCTTTGAAAATTCCATAATGGAAATGGGAGACTATCTCCATGGATTTCATATCTGGTTTGCCACGAACAATTAGGAAACATGATGCAATTATGGTAGTGGTGAATAAGCTGAGCAAGGTAGCTCACTTTATTCCCATTAAATCCACTTTTAAATCCTTAGATGTTGTTGATGTCTTTATGAAGGAAATTTTTAGATTGCATGGTTTACCCAAGATCATAATCTTAGACAGAGATGCGAAGTTCACTTCAAGATTTTGAAAAGGATTGTTTGCAAGTTTTGGAACACAATTAGCGTTTAGCACGACGTACCATCCTCAAACAGATGGTCAGATCGAAAGGGTGAATAGGGTGCCATAAGACATGATTAGGATGCATGTTATGCATCAACCTAAGCAATGGGAAGAATATCTACCCCTGTTAGAGTTTGTCTATAACAATGATTATCTAGAGTCGTTGAAGATGAGCCCATTTGAGGTTCTGTATGGAAGAAAGTGTAGAGTTCCAATTAGTTGGGACAATCCAGTGGACAAGATCACACTTGGACTAGAACTGCTAAAAGAAATGGAACATGCAATGATCAAGATAAGACATGATTTGAAAGTAGCCTAGGATAGACAAAAGAGATATGTAGACAACAAGAAGACTCATAAAGAGTTCAAGGTGGAAGATCATGTGTATCTCAGGGTGAAACCAAAGAGGAGCTCCCTAAGGATGGGGAATTGTGCAAAGTTGACAACTTGATATTTTAGACTGTTTGAAGTCCTAGAAAGAGTGGTATCAATAACATATAGACTTGCTTTCCCACCTACTATTAGAGTTGACAATGTGTTCCATATATATTTATTAAAGAAATATGCTCATGATTCTAATCATGTTATTGATTAGACTGTGATACAGGTGGAACCAGAGGGATAATTCCAACCTGAACCTCAATGCATCCTGGACAAGAGAGAAACGTTGCTTCATAACTAAGCCTTCATGTAGCTCAAGGTGAAATGGAAGAACTTTGGAGCAGATGTGGCTACTTGGGAACTGGAAGACTCCATGAGAGTGGCATATCCATTTTTGTTTCATGTATACATTATGCATATATGGTGTTTTAAACATAGAGGATGGTGTTTCTTTAAGGGTGAGAGGAATGTAACACCTTGTTTCCCCCCATGACTATAATTATGCTAAGACTTCATGTAATGTGATTATGAAGCATGTAATTATGTTGATTGAAAATTATGTTGGGAGGTGTTCCGATGGATTGTAGCCATTGGATCTCGCATGGTTCGATCCGAGGAGGATGGTCTTGGAACCCTAACTGTCGTGCAATTGTAACCTCCAAGTGAACCCCGACCATCAGATAAATTGAACGAGGATCGTTAGATCCGTTGGAGTGGCCTATATTGCTTGGAGAAGATTCACTCTGATGGTGAGGGACTCCAAGAAAAAATATATACTTGTGAGTGGGCACACGATATGATATCAATCATAGATCATTGTGGGACCCACTTAGACAAAGCTAGGAAAAGGTTGTTGAGGCGAGTGATACTCGTCGAGTTAGTAGAAGGACCGATGATATCAGAGCTGTTGGTTTACAAGTACAAGAACCATTGGATTCATAGGGATGACTCATTAGAAAGGAGCCATTGGAGTGGGGATTCATCCCGATGATCTGATTTTCCGATGGGAAGGAGTTTGAGTCACTACAAATTGTTGATCTGGTGGCGAGAACTAATTCTAGCCACCCGATTGAGGGCGTATAGGTCCCTAGTTATCGTAGTGAGTCCTTAGAGGGATTTTCACGGTAGTGGAAGGTTGAATGAGAAGGTTTATTAGAGTAAGTGTTTCCTTAAGAGAAGTTTCTACGTAATAGTGTGATGAACAGGAATTTGAGAAGATCAGATCCGAGTTCTAAGCATGAGAGAAAAAAAGGAAAATGAACATCCTACTAGCCTAAGGAAGATTAGGGGGTTGGGTTTACTACATTCTAGTTGGGTCCCGACTTCATCCCAAGCCAATAATCAACTTATACAATAAATTGATGGAGGTCCATGCTGAAAACACATGAACAAATCACTTATGGCATGATGGTCACTATTGTTGCTATCAAAGAGTGGCCTTTTAGAGACATAGTTATATTCATTGATATACTTTGAAACTATTCTCACAAGAGGAACCTAATCCAAATTACGTGGAGAACGAAATGAAGATAGAAATATAGATATAATCACACAAAGTTATTGCAAAGAGAACGATAATACAATGAAACCCAAATTCTATTAATGAATGAAATAGAAAAACATTGCAATATAAAAAGCAATACAAAATGGCTAGAATGGTGATATCTTATCTATGAAGAGATATGTGTTAGCTATTCTCATTTGCGAAAAAACATTACAAGACATTGAAATTGACTTTTAACACAATGTATAAAACCTTAAGAGGAAAAAACTCTAACCCTAGGAGATGAAGTGGCAAAAGAAATGCAAGCCTCAAGGACCCTAGTTGATACATTAACTTCCTAGGGCCACAACTTTCACATACAAATTCCATTTGGGTTGTTTCTTAGACTGTTACAAAGCTCATTTCATCCTCTATGTGTTTGGCAACCCCCCACATATCAACGATCTGGGGCCGTGTCAACTTCCAAAATACATGAGAGATGCCTAAAAATGTGCTAGAAATTCAGGACCCACAAAACTATATTAGGATTGCCAAGATGTAGAACCATTTTGAGTTAGTGGAAGAGGTGGGTAGCCATTGATATCTACCTGGATCAAAAGCATAGAAATGACCACCATATTTGGTCTTGAGCTTAACTTGAACTTTGACACATACTACATAAAATGATATAACTTGCAACAACTTGACTTTGATACCATGCTAAAGTGCTAGAATGTTGTAACAATAAACATATACCATAAACAACGAGTGAAAAATGCACAAAAGTCAAAATATTCACATACAAGAGTGGAACCATGCACAAAGTAATAGAGACAAAGTCTAAAATGAAAATGCTTTAACTATTTTATTTTTCCCCCAAAAATACCTCACAAAATAACAACTAACAATCTAGTAAGACTCAATAAAATTATAAATGAAAAATTCACAACAAACTACACCTCGACAATAAATTCAAATGAATTAAATTAATATACTAAACTTTCATCCTTTCACTCTAATGTATAATTAATTTTTAATAATGTGCTGCAATGATCTCAATCTTTAACCAAAAAAAAGTTGTGGTTATAGTGTATCTCCTCTCCTAGTACACGTATGCATTAAAAATATGTCAATTGATAAGCATTACTTTATATAAAGTACATTTCTAATTTTTGTGGTTATTCTATAACCACTTAAACAGGATTAAAAAGAACTCAATTGAAAAGCATAAAGTACATTTTTAACATTTCTTTATGAATCCAAGTATTCAAAATGGATCTATTTGAAAACGAAAAGGCTATTATAGTTTATTAATACCTTCATACTCTTGGTATTCGAAATGGAACTTTTTGAAAAAATAAAAGGCTTTCACTTTATTAATTCTTGAGAAGAGTCTTTTTATATTGATTATTAAAATATAAAAGGTAAAGGTAAATATTAATATTAGCGAAATAGAAGTAAAAGTAAATATCAACATTAACCATTAACTTAAATTTTAACATTAAAATTTAAAGTGAGATTGTCACACACCTAATAGATCCTAGATCATACTTATGAGAATCATGTATAGTTTTAGTTACAAATATAAAGTAAACTTTTCTATCACTACTTCTTAGTTGATTGTCTATAAATTCTATCCCTAGATCTACAGAGGGCAAAAACTAAAAAGGATGAAAAGATTTTGGGAGATTGTATTTTCCTACTCATTTCATTAAAGACTCGATGTAAATGACAAAATACATAAATACAACATGATGAGATATTATTATCTTTTACTTCAAAATTTTCCTCATTTATAGTTGGAAAGAAACAAATCCATTTGAGATAGAAAGATTCAATATGGATAATAGTTACTTGTTACTTATAACTATCTAAAATACCTTATGCTAGTAATCCAATAGATTTAATGCAATGCATTCATCAACAACTAAAGTTCGATCTACAACATAGTTAGAGATTTCCAGTAGCCTTAAACATAGTTTTATACAACGATATGTATCATTTATGTACATTTTCTCTTAGAATAATCTTTGCTAACTACAAATACAGAGTTTCAGTGTTTCATATTTTTTTTTTTATATTAGACCATTTATACATCATGCTAAAGAAGAAGAAGTTACTTATCAGTACAAAGTGGAGTTCACATGGAAACCAAATATATAGGATCTATTCATCATCCAACCATAGGTATTCAATGAAGATACCACCTCCACGTAAGGCTATGAAATAACCAGGGAAAAGAGTACCACTAAATATCCACATCAACCTCAACCTACCACAATATTGAAAAGCTCCGCTGCAACTATACATTGAGTATCAATCCTTTAATACTTGCACCGACATGTGATTCACCACTTGCCCACCTTCCTCTTAGCCTATTTCAACCTTAGCGTCAACAATTTGTTTTGCTTCTACAACTCATGCGATTCCTTCATTTAGCCAATGTACCAAACATGAACGTTACATGACATAGTAGGGGCTGGAAATATTATTAGATAGTGGTGCAATTCCTCGAAGTTCTAATAGTCAAGGAAAACTATTGGCAAGTCTAGTGAGTTGGGCTCTTTCACAATTTGACACAGTTAGACCATAAGTTACTTTATGACAACTTCAGACTTTATGACAATCATGTAATATGACATACGCTATATGGGCATAATTTCAACCTAAGGATAAAAGAGGAAAAAATACCTGTAGCACAAAGGAAAATTAAGTATAAAATGAGGAATTTAGATGCTGAAATGAGGAAATAACTTATCTTTTTATAGGGAAATAAGGCAATTATGAAGAACTCAAGTTGGGAAAAAACTTCAAGAGAAGAAGAAAGCATGTCTTCATAGTAAAAAATGTATCATTCACACTTAAAGACAAATAAAGAAATATTTGGGGTGCTCCTCTACATTCAATTGAAATATTTTGAGTGCTCCTCTACATTCAATTGAAATATTTGGAGTGCTCCTAGTAGCCTTTACCATTTGCACATTTCATTGTATTATATATTATTTTCTAATTTTGCAATGTAATAACTTGACATTTTGGATTAGTGTGGGATTTATGTTTTGTGATCTAGTTTAATGGACTTGAAAGAGCAGGCTAGTGTGTGAACTAATGAGACGTTTTTCTTGTCGGGGAACTTTTTTGAATGTGAATATGCATCTACATAATGTAATTTTTTTATAGAGAAAAACAACTTAAAAACACACCACTACGTCTAAGAATTTTTAATAATTATCTAGTTGGGACTTGGCATTTAGCTCCACGCTAGGTATATTTACAATATTAGCAACATGGTTCATTCAAACTTATACCACATGGATTAAAACACTAGAAAATAAATTACAACAAAATTATTTCTTTACGTGATCAATTATATCCTAGAGGTCAAAACCGAGGTATTACATTCCCCTCTCTCTTGGAATAACATTGACCTTCGTGTGCTCTT
>ML810515.1:123101-152561 GCA_009831015.1 Picea engelmannii | reverse complement strand
AGTTTAGATGACCAAAACACTCATGCCAAAGTTTTTTCAACTCATTGCTATGAGCAATAAAAATTGATGCAAAAGATGATGACCCAAAGTTGTTTAATTTGTACAACCCGATGATATCATCAATATAAATTCCAATTACTAGGATATGCTTAGGATATTTTAAATCCTTGATTACTACTTGGTGAGTTGATAACTCTACTGTTTTACCTTCACCCAAATGAGTGATTTGATATACTAATAGAAGGTTGCAGGACAATCTTGGAACACAACACATCATTAAAATGACCATCATCTAACTGAATTGTTCCAGACCCTACAACACTAAGAGATCTATCATCACCAACAAATATTTGTTTGATGATACATTCATTAAGAGCAGAAAAATGGCTTTATCCTTATCCACATCAATAAGACACTCATAAGAATAAGAAGTAGATGTTGCATTGAAGGAAAAAACAAAAGAAAAAAGTGCATGTCCATGAGAAGAAGAGTTAAAAGAAGAGAAATCAAGATTGATATTGCGCTTCTTCATTGTTGCCTCTAAGGCCTTCATGTTCTTAAAACATTTAGACTCTAGATGACCATCTTGCCCACAAAAATTACAATGTCTGTGAGTCTTCTTACTTTTTGATTTTGGTCCTTTGTCACCATTGGGAGTAGACGCTGGTTGAGAGGGTTTGGGACCCTTCTTTTGCTTGTTGTTGGGAGGATGTTGGTTCTTTGGATGCTTGGATTTATCTTTCTATTGGGCCAATAAGACTTTGTTATATGTACCTACAATGATGATCACTCCAAGATGCGAGCTTATCTTTCTCTCTAATCAAATAATCACAAAAAGACTCAAGAGAGGGTGTCGTGTAAGAATCCCCTGGAGATTTTCGGGTGAAGTGAAAATTAGATACGAAAAAAATATGCACTACCAATCTTGGCAATAATAACATATATACATCGATCATACTTCACATTTATTTTACAATCTTTAAGTAAAATTCTAAGTGTTTTGAACTTAGACAAATAATCTTCAATGTAAGGGAAAACATTGGGATTAAAAAAATTAATTGATTTTCATGTTGGTGGGATTGAATCACATTGTGTTTACCAAATACAACTTCCATCTCATCCCAAGCTTCATTTGGGTCATCAATTCCTTGAAGGCAAAACTGTAAACTAGGAGAGATCTACATTTTGATTAATCCAAGTGCTTTGTCATTCATATTATCCCATTTGGTTGTATTTTCGACATTAGTGGGGGCCTTTTCTTTTCCCAAGGTAATCTGGTATAGTCCTTTACTTCGTAGTACATCGTCCATATGGGATTTCTAAGAGAAGTAGTTGGTATTAATAAGCAAAATATTACTTGGAATAACCATATTAAAATATGAAGGTAACATGGATTCAAAAACTGAAACTAACTGTTTGGATGGAAAGTTAAAAAAAAAATAGGTGGTTTAAAAAAACGACACTAAAAACAGACTTTGGATGTCAAAGTTATGCCCCTTTTATGACATATATAAAATGTAACCAAAGTGCCATGTGGCAAGTAGAAGTTGGCTCATGCGGTGATGGATGCATAATGAGTTGCTGAGTAAAAAAAAGTCTCTTCTCTAACTTTGCCTATAAGCTCATTTTTAGAAATAAGTTACTTATGAAGTGACCCACTTTTATAAAGTACACGAGACTCACTTTTACAATGAAGTTACTTTATAAATTAAAATTGCATGCAAAAAGTAACTTTCAAAAAAGGATATTAAAATTACTTTATAGTGTTTCACTTATATATATATATATATATATATATATATATATATATATATATATTGGTTAACTGGGGAAATCGAAAACTATTCTGGCATGTACTTGCGTGACACGTGGTTGTGTTATCCGACTGCTACCACTATAACCCCATGCATGCCAACACAACCCCTCACATGGCACATAAGGCTAGTCGAGGGTTTCAAACCGATGACTTCACATAACGAAGTGCCTTAATAGTGCACTCCATCACCGATTGTTCTACAGCCCGGGGGCACAGTTTAAGTGAAATGCACTTTACATTAAAGTTATGAGATAACTCAAAGTTGCATAAATTTTTCAAAAAACAACTTAAAAAAAGACTTGAACTAGACATTTTATTAAATAAAATAACTTTTAACCAAGTGAAAACTAATGCAAAATATATATCAAATGTTATGAAGGAGGAGGGTTTTTTTTGCCCCAAAGTTTTTGCTTACCCCAAAAACCCTTGTTTTTGTTTGCAAAAAACTTCAACTTGGCCACACACAAAAACAAACAAATTTTTCATTTTTTTCTTCAAAACTTAATAATAGTGGGGTTAGATCTCGGTTAGTTTGTTTGGAAAATGCAAGTTTTCTCTCCGTTTCTAATCCGCTGAGCTCACATAAAACACAAAGCAGAGCATACACAAAAAAGGAAACATTTTCTACTTTGTTTCTACTTTGTTGATATTGCACAGAGCACATGGAAAATATCATACACATACCAAAAAGAGTAGCAAACTGGAACTTTAAACATAAAAACCAAAATATTAACTATGTAATTAAAAAAAAGGGCATAATCAAACTTTACACCTCCAGATATGACAAAAATGACCATATCTTGGACAAACATAAACCTTTTTGAGTGAAGCGAAAAACATTTACAACTAAAAGAAGGGTTCCATACATAATAGAATAATCCACTTAGCCCATAGATGCATAAACATAATAGAACTTAGAAATATTTTTCTACAACAACGACACAATTTTAGGATCTCAATCAACAATGAGAGTGAGTTTTCAAATTGGCTCTACTACCATGTTTGAAAAAACATGGTATTTCCACACAGGAAGAGCACCTTAAGCAACCTCCCACACAACTAGATCAAAATTAGTACAGTAGTGCATTGCGTGGTTAAAACTTTTAAAGTGGGAAACAATCCACAACCCCAACCATCGCAGCCACTAAAGGAAACATATTACTACAAAAGAAAAATATTTTACATAAACATTTCTCAAAATCGATATTCAATAAATGACCCTCCATGCTCTTTAAATAGAAATCATGGACCAATTGGGTTAGTTAGTATTGAGGAGAATATGATCCATCAGATCATTTTATGTATTTAACATATCATGACCGTCAAATTACATAGCTACGAATGCATACTAAAGAAATACACTTTTACCTAAAGAAACATTATACCATGTTGATCTTAACTAATTTGTAAGTGTCTAAATATCCCAATAATGTGATGTTTTTTATGGAATTAAGATATGTATTTTTTTTGGTTTAAATAAGTTTTAAAGATCTAATTTTTAAATAAGAAAGTGTTGACAAGGTTTAACGTTGATGAAGTTCTTCAAATAGTATAAAGTATTGACATTGATCTCATGATGATTAATGAACTTAGAAGCTTCGATGTAATCATAGACAAACGTGACCTACAAAGGAACCTTATTATTATTATTATAATCCATAGTGTTGAAGAGACTTGAGTGTATCTCTAAAATCCCTCTAGTGCTTCATAATACGAATAACAAAGTCTGCAAGGTTCTCTCTATTTCTCCTTTCTCTCAATTGGGTAGAGGTATTATGACATGTACATTAAACCTAATTACTCTTCTGAGAGCTTCCGTTTGAGCTTATAAATTCATCTTCCTTTTTTTAATTAGAACATAAAATACTTTATTATATCATAATAAAGAGTTGTAGCTGAACTAACAACATTTGCATACGACTTTATAGTGCTTCACAAAACAAAGTAAATAGTTTTCTACTTCTACAAAAAGAAGTTTACAACAGATTATATGATATACATTCCAAGTTTTCCTGCAAGTAACCTATTTGACAAAACACCTAGAATCCTAATAACACTGAAAAACATAGTAGTTAACAATGTGAGACATGTTTATTATTTGCTTCCTCCTAGCCAATATTTGAGAGAGGAGAGTTTTGCAATTCAATTTCCATTGGTTTCTTCAATTGATGAACTGTTTCATCTTCTCTAAGATTGGCTTGGGTAGAATTGTTCGATAACTTGTTGTTTTATGCTAAGGATAAATAGTTCTTGTTAATATTTAAAGCAAGATTCTACAACATATTGCATTCAACTTCTAAAATTCCAATCCTTTACTTCTTTTGAACCAATAAAATCATGATGTTTTCATGCTAAGAGACACAATGGTGCTCGTTTTCATGCACTTTTGTTGTCACTAAGAACAACAAGATCCTATTAGACTAAATGATTTCTTCACGCCTTCTCATAATTCTCTTGAATTCTAGAATGTCTTTGTTCTCCACGAGAGATATCTCTTCTATCCAAGCCAGAAAAGATACGACGGGGCCAAAGAGGAGGTATTTTCCCAACAAAACAAAGAAGGTACCAACCTTCCACTCTTTTTGAGACTTGAAGATAAAATAAAAACTAGTGCCCAAGTTTTCCCCACAATGTGCCACAATGAACGAAATCCTAGGAATTTACAAACAAAGAAAGAGAACCAAACATAAAAAAAAACGAAACTTGTGATTCAAAGAAAACTTTCTACGAAGTGAGCAATAGACGTCTTCACCATAAATTTTTCCACTTTCCTGTGAAGAATTCCCCAAGTCAAAATTTTATAACTAGAACTTATAGGTAGCCTAGGAGTGGAGTTAAAACTTACTAGGGGGCTGGCCACCTTCGATTTTAGAGTGCAATTACACCCAATTTTAGTTCCTAAATTCCCAATTATTCCACAAGCCTGAGAATGTTTCAATCCAAGGCATTCAAGAATTGGAGTGATGTTAATTGATCACATGATGTGAATGCTTAGGGGTGTCCTTAATACTCCCATCCTGATGTAAATGAGTTGATGTGATAGGTGTTGGTTAATGGGATAGTTTAATGCTAATTGAAATGCCAAACCATTTCAAACATTAGGGGATCACACAATTGAAATGCTCCCTATTTTCCATATAGATGCCCATACTTAGTTCAATGGATTTATTAGCCCAAAGATCCACTACAGGGTTCAAATATCACTTCACATGATAATATGAATATTTTGAGAAGGAGCTTGCCTCCTTTTTGATTTGGGAAATGGTAACTCAGAGTTTACTTGCTAGTGGTGAAGTTTTTCCTAGCGTTGATTTGATAGCCACCATGGAATCCCTTACGACTATCAATGCCTTGAATCAGATTCTTTGGCTAAAAGGATGCCACACAAGAGTGCACATGTATCAACTTGATTGTTTGAAGCTTGACCAAGACCCCAAGCTGAAGTAGCTATCATTTTTCCTTAGGGATCATGGATAATCCCTCCCACACCTATTGCCCCTTGTAAACTCATATTCCTCCCGTCCATTAGAAAGACATTATGGGTAGCCTCAAATCCCAGTTTCCAAGCCCACAAGAACAAAATACGAAAGAAGGATAATAAATTTAAATATTTCAGTTCTCAACTCAATTTTGGTCCACAAACCCTACTCCAGTTTCAAATCTCGATGCTTTCCTGAATCTCCACTACGAATAGATGATTTTTTTTTTGATGGAGGTCATCGTCAATGGATTAAATGTAGTCTAAACATGCTAATATTTGAACCTATTTTGGTCACATTTTTGCCCAAAATTTTTGCCAAAAATTAAGAACAATTGTTCGAATTGTAGATATTAGTTGTTGAGATTAAACAATCTAGGTGCAATAGGGGTTTTACATTTATGCATTCAAAAATGAAATTTCAACATCGAAAAATTGTAATTTGACCAAAAATTTGAATGCACTCACAAATTAATTAGGACTTTGTTTACACACTTTGAATTAAGAGTATTAGCATCAATTCAAGTGTGTCAATGGATGGGAAACACAGTGGGTAAAATGCCAAATTTCCTAAGACTAAACGGAGTTCTAATTGAATACATTTAAATAGTTCGTCTCACTCAAATAGAAACCTACATGTCCAGAGAATTGACCAATCATTTGATTATATAGAAAATGGAACTTTGTTGTATGCAACACATAACAATCTGAGCATTGAGGACATTTGGCTATAGCATGCTATTCTACAACACATCGACCAATACATTGACTTAGCAAATCAAATAAATGAAAGTTAGGCTGTAAACATGAATCAAAATGAAAACCATATGAAGAACTTTGATTCTGTACCACTGATACAACATATTGCCAAGAAGAAATATAATTTAAAGGGTAAAAATTTAGAGGTTAAAGAAGTCATCCTGTGGATATAGACAATGGCCAAGTAGATGAGGATCAAGCCAACTCTACACATAACAATTTATCGTAATTTGATGCACATCGACTTCATGCCTTGTGTATGCCAATATTCGATGGGATTTAAGTTGAATTATACTTTTATTAATTCTTTCACAGGTATTCATTTTGAGCGATGTAGACACTATGATGTGGAGTTTTATTCTCCATGTTTCGGGCTTGTTAGCTCAACCCTCAACCCATCTTCAGGAGACAAGTTCTCAAGTTTAAAATGGTGGCAACGCTTAAAATAAATCAAAGCTTCATTTTAAACTCAAAGCTTGGTCTCTTGTGATTGTGAGCTAACCAGCCCAAGACATTGAGAATAAAACTCAACATCACAGTGTCTCCATCACTCAAAATGAATACCTGTGAAAGCACTAATAAAACCACAGTATCCCTGTATGGAAGTATCCGTTTGTTTGAAAAATCACAGATTAAACTGTCTCAGGGCTTGGCAAAAATGGCGTTTTTAAAGCGGTGTAGGGATTGGCGCGTAATTCCGTTATGTGTCTCCATCAAGCATGATCTGAACCATGAAAGAAACAGTGAAATATTCAGAACGACCAGCTTATCATTACTCATAAAAGAAATTAAAAAAGAAAGAAAAAACGGGGATAACCTCTCACGGATTTGTTTGTGCCTGCACATGGAATTAACCTCACACGGATTTGTTTGTGCCTGCACGGGGATAACCTCACACGGATTTGTTTTCAAATGAGGTTTAAAGAACACGACGTTGACATATTGCATGGTCACACAAATAAATCTGCTCTCCTCCTTGAAAAATCCAACATCATTGCAAAAATTAAATCATTACACTAAAGCGAAAAATAGAGAGGCCATGGAAATTGAAAAGCATCCCGCAAATTTGAATGAAGATGATGGCTAGAGATTAAGCAAGAGCTGGTGCCCCGTCATAGACCACATCAAAAACAAAAGGTATCCCTAACTTAAATAGAATTTAAAACCATCCAAATCAAGCTGACACATGAGTTTAAAATGAAGCTTTGGTTTTATCACTATTTATGTTAAGCGCTGCCACCATTTTAACCTTGAGAACTTGTCTCCGACGAAGGGCTGTGCTAACAAGCCCAAAACATTGAGAATACAACTCTACATCATAGTGTCTTCATCACTCAAATTTGAATTATACTTTTTCAAATTAAATACTTATGCCTAGTAGATAGACTTGGCCTCTCAACACAACGAAGATAGACTTGGCCTCTCAACACAACGATTTGACTTTTCCTTGAGTGCAATGATTTATGTATGATGAATGAAGTAAGATATCATACTAGATGTCCAATTATTTTTTTCCCGGGAGGTATTGTTGGGTAGGTGTTATATTCTTTGCATGTGTGTGGGGGCTTGGGGAAGCACCCATTTTTTTTTGGGTGGTTTTTTTTATTCTAAAGTTTTTTGTTATTTTTAGCTATTTTTCTATCTTTAACAATTTTCTAAATTAATCCCAAATTAAGGGATTAGGGTTTTGGTAGCTGCAAGATACCTAAAATATTGTATATATTGTTTTGCAAATGGTGAAAATAATACAATGAAGAGTTGATAGGTGTGGCACCAAGGAAGGCTGGTTTTCTCTCGGTTAAGGGTTTCCAACGTAAATCTCTGTGTACTATGTGTATGAGCCATTGATTACTTTCTGTTTTTCTTTAGAATTTGTATGCATTGCTTTACTTCATAGGTTTAAAATTTACACGTGGTATCAAAGCACATTTTTGGCTTCAAGGGGACGCCTTTGTTGCTGAGGGTTTAGCTTGGTCTGGATATATCAAGTTTATCTCGGGTCCGTGATAAACCTGGGTTCAGTGGGAGCTTTTTAGTGGTGATTCACATGTTGAAAGAGAATGGCGAGCAATTCTAGAATCAAGATTGAGAAATTCAATGGTAAAAACTTTGAACTATTGAAGCTCAAGATGGATGACCTTCTCATAGACAAAGAACAATGGATCACTGTGGATCCTAGTACACGACCTAATGGTACACACCATATAGGTACAAAAACTACTGGTACAAAAACTACTAGTACACAAACTACTAGTACTAAATCTACTGGTATGTTGCAAGAAGTTTGGGAGAAGCTCGATAGAAGATCAAGGAGTACAATTCGACTTTTCCTAGATGATTCAGTGTTATTGAATGTGTCAGGAAAATCTACAACCAAGGAAATATGGGGAAAATTGGGGAATTTGTATTAGTCAAAGTCCCCGGTAAACATGTTGTTTCTTGGAAAGAAGCTATATCATCTTAGGATGGAAGATAGAGATTCTGTGATAGAGCATCTAAATGCCTTCAATACTCTGGTAAGTCAACTTGGATATGTTATTATTACGCTTGTAGAAGAAGATAAGTCTATTACTTTGTTATGTTCTTTGCCAAACTCCTTGGATAATATGGTTGTAGCAATTGGTAGTACTACTCAATCTGCATTGAAGTATGAAGATGTGATTTCATCCTTGTTATTAGAAGATATGAGGCTGAAAAAGCATGGATAGTCATAACACATATGATTTATTTGTAAAAGGTCGTCCCAAAGATGTGATACAAATATGTCTTTAGGGGGGAGATCTAAATCTAAACATATATCTAAATCCCCAAGAAAATATTTGAGGAAATGCTAGAAACATGGTAAATATGGGCATTATAAGAAAGATTCCAGGTCTAAGAAAGTTGATAAAGAAAATGGATCTGATGATGCCTTTTCTACAGAGGGGAAAACCTCCATAGAAGAAGGATGTGATGTTTACCTAACATCTACATGTACACATGCAGATCGTGATGTATGGTTGATCGACTCAGGTGCATCATTTCATATGAATCCTCATCGAGACTGGTTCAATGAATATGAAAAATACGATGGTGGTGATTTCTTCCTAGGAGATGACTCAACAACAAAAATCATGGGAAGTGGAAGGGTTAAGTTGTTCCAAAAATATGGATGAATTAGAAATATCCTTGGAGTTCTACACATTCCAGATCTAGCCAAGAGTCTAATTTCTGTAAGTAAGTTGGATGATGCAGATATTGTATTGGAAAAGGAAACTTGTAAGATGGTACGAGGAGAAATGGTGTTGATGAGGGGAGTTCGATGTGGAAATCTATACAATTTGTTGGGAAGAACTTATACTGGTGGGTGTAACATTTTCGTTGTCCCTGAGCAGAGAAATAAAAAAGACAAGATCCATAATGTGCCTAGAAAGAATACCATGCTATGACATCAAAGACTGGGACTTATTGGAGAAAAGGTCCTTCAAACACTACACGGTAAAGGTATGGTTGAAGGTATGTCTAATTTCACCCTGGATTTTGATTTCTGTGAACATTGCATATATGGTAAACAAAATTGAGTAAGATTCCCATCTGGTGCTACAAGAGCAAAGGGGATCTAAGGGATCTTAGAGTTGATACATAGTGATATGTTTGGACCTATGCCTATTCCCTCACTAGGTAAATCTATGTATTATGTTTCATTCATAGATTATTTCTCAAGGAATACATGTATTTATTTTCTCAGGAAGAAATCTAAGGTATTTGATAAATTTAAAGATTTTAAGACTCTGGTAGAAAATCAAAAAGAGAAGAAAATAAACATGTTAAGGACAAATAATGGTGGATACTTATGTGGGAATTAATTCAAAGAGTTTTGTAAGAAGTGAAATATAACAAAGTAGAAGTATACTCCATACAAACCTCAACAAAATGGAGTTTCAGAAAGGATGAACATGACGTTGATGGAAAACGCAATAAGCATGCTCAGTGGTGCTGGGTTAGGTCAAGAATTCTGGGTAGAGGCAATGGGTACTGCATGTTACCTGGTAAATAAATCATCCTCATCAGCGTTGATGGAAAAAAATCCGCATGAGGTGTGGACTGGTAAGAAACCCTCTCTTGAACATCTCAGAGTGTTTGGTTGTGATGATTTTGTACATGTTCTAAATGAAACTAGGAGTACACTAGATAATAAAGTTGAAAAGTGTATCTTTATTGGTTATAAAGATGGTATGAAAGGTTATAATATTTGGAACCTAGAAACTAAGAAGTCTATTTATAGTTGGGATGTTGTTTTTAGAGAGGTTAAAGATGTTCCCAAACAAGAATTCCTACCAAGGAAAGAAGAACCTGATAAAATAGAGTTTGATTTGGATGATGCAAAATATGAATCAACGAAAGAAGATGAATAATAAGAAGAAGAATATCATACTCTAGTATTGAGGAGATCAATGAGGGAAATAAGGCAACCAGAAAGGTATAGTCCACCTGATTTTTGTGCCAATTTTGCTGCATCTATTATTGATGATGATCCCAGAACGTAAATGTATAGTTGTTTTAATACTGAGTTACGTAAATGTAACTCAGTATTCAAACGACTATTCAAATTTCCTATATCTCTTCGTAAAGCTTGGCAAGAAACTTGTTGTCGGATCTGGTCAATTGCTCTTTGTTGTTCGGAGTAAACCGTCTCATTCTTGGGATCCTCTAATTGTTCCAAATTCTCAAAAGCAACATTGATGAGATCAAGAATCAATGAATTTAGAGGATAGTAAACTATGGAAGAAGTCCATGGTTGAAGAGATGGATGTCTTGGATAAGAACGAGGCATGGGATCTATTTGAGTTTCCAACTGGAAGAAAGGACATTGACAACAAATGGGTGTTTAAGAAGAAGTTGAATGCACGAGGTAAATTGGAGAAATACAAAACTCGATGGATGTGAAGAAATCATTCCTACATGGGGATTTGGAAGAATAAATATACATGAAGCAACCATAAGGCTTTGCAATGAAGGGAAAGAAAGAGCTAGTCTGCAAGATAAAGAAGTTACTATATGGTTTGAAACAATCACCTAGGATGTGGTACCAAAATTTTGACACATACATCCTTAGATTGGGATTTGTGAGAAGAAAAGTTGATCATTGTGTATATTCCAAGCAGGTTGGCAATCACTTTATTTATCTAGTGTTGTATGTTGATGACATGTTGTTGGTAGGAAAAAACATGGATGTAATCAAGGAGTTGAAGTCACAACTATCCTCTAAATTTGACATGAAGGATCTCGGGGATGCTAACTTAATTTTGGGAATGAAGATTAAAGGAGATCGTGCAAACATGAAACTCTAGTTGAATAAGAGAAAATATGTTGAGACGATATTACAAAGGTTTAATATGCGGGAAAGTAAACCAGTCAAGGTTCCTATCACTGTAGGTGTAAATTTATCCGCAGATTAGTGTCCCAAGACACAAGATGAGGAAGAGGACATGTCCCATGTTCCATATGCTAGTGAAGTTGGCATTTTTATGTATCCAATGGTCTGTATTGGAATTTCACATGTAGTGGGATTTTTGAGCAGTTATATGTCAAAACTAGGGAATGAACATTGGACAATAGTAAAAAGGGTTTTCAGGTATTTGCGTGGCACTTCTAGCGATGGATTGTGTTGCCAAGGAAGACCATGATTGGAAAATGTGTTGTATATACATGGGTTTGTTGATACAGACTGGGCAATCAGTTGGATGAGTAAAATGCAGGCTATAATGACACTCTCAAATACAGAAGTTGAATACATGGAAGCGACTCATGCAAGAAAGGAAGTAATATGGTTACAAATATAGTGTTAAGGTATTGGGTTGGTACAACAAGAAATAAGGTTACATTGTGACAATCAAAGTGCAATCTTCTTGGAAAAGAACCCAACTTTTCATTCAAAGACAAAACATATTGATGTTCAATATCATTTTGTGAGAGATGGTTGAAGACAAGAAGGTGTCGTTGGAGAAGGTTGAAACTTTGAAGAATGTTACATATTCATTGAAAAATTCCATGAGTACCGAGAAGTTCTCTTGGTGTAGAGAAACAATGGGCATTGCTTCCCTGGATTGTTGACAATGTAATCTAGTGACTCTCTATATGAAAACAAAACAACAAATGAGAGAATGCTGAGTAGGTGTTATATTATTTTCATGTGTGTGTGGGGGAACGTCAAATTTGATGACTGATTTAGGCTTCAGGGAAACGCCCCATAATATGTTTTTGGGCAGTTTTTGCTACTTTAACGTTTTTTGCTATTTTTAACGGTTTTATTATTTTTAGCAGTTTTCTAAATTAATCCCAAATTAAGGGGTTATGGTTTTGGTAGCTACGGGATACCTAAAATATTGTGTATATTGTATTGCTAATGGTGAAATTAATACAACGAAGAGTTGAGAGGTGTGACACCAAGGAAGGCTGGTTTTCTCCCGGTTAAGGGTTTCCAATGTAAATCTCTGTGTACTATGTGTATGAGCCATTGATTACTTTCTATTTTTTCTTTAGAATCTGTATGCATTGCTTTACTTCACAATTTTAAAACTTACATGTATCACATTGATATCATATTACATAGGGGTCACCATTGCTAAAATGGCAGGAAATGGTTAACTAACTCACACAAACAAAATGATTCAATTCCATTCTAAGTAGCTTAAGCACTCTTGAACAATTTAGTTTTGTAGGTAATTATTAGCACCCACAAATAGTAACAAGACCAATGGAAGGAATTTGGTTAGTGGTAATGGCCTAGTGAATTTTTCATCTACTAATTGGAATATAAAATTCAAGCAATAAAACACACCATATACACAACAATTAGGCAACCACACATTATAAACAATAGAGATTTATTTTTCTCGGGAAATTCCTTACAAAGGTTCTATGCACACTCAAAAATATCGTGCATTGTTGCTCACTAAAAAAAAAGCATATGGCCATGGCTCAAGGATGCCTTTGCTCATCATGGATAGGCTCCTTGACTCCTTTATCCATTGATCTTCAAGCAGGCTACACTCTTTGAGCTCTCACCTTTGCGAGCTTCCCAAGTTCTCCTGCATCTCCCCACTTATTTCCTTCATTACAACCTTGATTTTTAATGAGATACCTTGGAAGGCCGGCCATCACAATGGTTCATTTCCACTTCCAAGAAAATTTTGGACATTTTCTCAACTTCGCAAAAAAAAAAAAAAACAATTACATGCTCATTACAAATTTACAAGAGGTTTGGTGAGGATCCAATTCAGATCGCACCTCCATATTTGTATTATTTTGGTTCCCAAAATATAGACCATTAAGGATATGGAATCACATGGCTTCCATTTGCTTCTCCATATCCACCACTCTATTAGCGATGAGGGTTGCTTGTTTCTTACTTGTCTACCCCTATCTTGCTGCTAGAGAAGTTATTCTCTCTTTGCCTTTATGTGCATTGATGAATTAAGCCTTGTCACCATTGACCAAGTGATATTTATTTTCTCTCATGTATAAGGTAGCATGCCTATCCCACATGTATGCGATACCACACATCACTTCATAGGCGTTTAGTGGTGCAACTTCACATTATACTTCATCAACATAGCTAGCATTAACGACAAACTTGATTTTACATCTCGAAGTGATTCTCATAACAATTTTCCCTAGCAACCATGCTAGTGAACTTGGCTGCACTAGCTCATAATTTTCTAGGCCAATATCATCAACTAAGGTTTCATAATTTTGATTACATTGAGAGACACTATCAAACAAAGCATTTACCTTCTGTTTCTTTACTTGAACTTTGATTTGGAATAGTGCATGTTTATCTGAACTCACCTTTGGTTGCTGTAATGTGGTGCAAACCACAACTTCATCTAGATCAATGGTGCTTTCTCCTACTTCTTCTTTTGTTTCAGAAACTTCCTTTTCTTTTCCCTTAGACTTTAGCCACTTTGGACAATATTGAATGAAGTTTCCAACACTTCTCTTTTGTGCATGCATCCATATCACAATGTTTACAATTCCCATTAGGATCCCTCCTTTTTTCAGCTGTGGCTATCATATTCTTGTATTTTCTCTTGCTATTTTATTCTTGGCCCATATGTCATTGCTCCTTCTTGGAGTCTAGCTCAATATAGAGAGCCTTTTTTCTTGCCTCATCCATGCTTTTCATAGTAAGGAGTTGTAATTGTCTTTGAATATGGATGAAAACTCCTCCAAGTTACTTCACCACCACCCTTGGCTCTTCCAAAGAGATACCTAGCCTGATGGCCCACCTCCTAAACTTATAAGTGTGTTCTTTCACCCCTTTTCCATGTTCTTGTTGAAGGCACTACCATTTCATGAGCTACTCCTCTCATAGCCTATGGGATAAAATTGTGACTTCAACAATGTCTTGAAGTGATCCCACTTTGTAATCATGGGCTTCTTCCCTATCCTCAATGCATCTGCATAACTTTCCCACCACAATAGAGCATGTACAGACATCTTCAAATGAGCAAAGGAAATCTGTTGTGCTATTTGGATTTGATAAAGACCAAAATAGACTTCTATTTGTTTCAACTAACTATTCAAAACTTTAGTGTTAACTTGACCATCAAATATTGGTATATCAATCTTTTCTTCAACTTTGAAAGGAACAATGGAAGATGAAGAAAAATTGTTGTCATTACATAATTTTCCTAGTGTCTCTCCTTTGAAACCTTTTGGGATAGCCTTGTGTTCCCCATGCTCAATATCTATTGAATGTGTTTCCTTATCCTTCATTAGTATTACCTGTGTTACCATCTCTATTAGTGTATCAATTCTCTACTCCAGTGGAACAAATATGACCTCTAGGTCTTCCCTGTCATGTTCTTCATGAGGACTCCCCGCCATTGGTGGTCTTTTTCTTCTATGTAATTCTGGTAGCAATGCTTGTCCATTATTTTGGTATTGGTTGCGGGTGTTTACCATGCTGGTGTTCTCCAAGTCTTTGGAACCTAGTCATCAAGAATTGAGGGACTAAGAGTTCACATGGATCCTTACCACAAAATTTAAATGGTTATATCTCTGTAATTTGAATGCAATGAATGCAATGACATTAATTGAGACTTTGTTTACACACTTTGAATTAAGAGTGTGGACATCAATTCCAATGTGTCAATGGATGAGAAACACTGTGGGTAAAATTCCAAATCACCGATGACCGAATTGACTTCCTTTGAACAATTCATATCACTCAAATAGAAACCTATATGTCCAGATTATTGACCAATCATTCGATTATACAAAAAAAATGAGTCTTTACTGTATTTAATGCATATGGAAATTCTTATCTTGATTGCAGGTTCCGTCCATCCCATTGGTAGAGAGAAAATTCCATGGAAGTCAACGATTGACCTTGATCCATGTCAATTGAATGGAAAAAATATGCAATAGAATTAAGTTCGGATAACACATACCCATCCATGATTGAGAACATTTGGTTGTAGAAGCAATATTGCACAACATTGACTAATACATTGACTCAACAAATCAAATAAATGAAGGTTAGACGGTAAATGACGAATCAGAATGAAATCTAGATGAAGAACTTTAATTTTGCACCACTGATACAACACAGTCTCCAGAAGAAATATAATTTATAGGGTAAAAATTTAGAGGTTAAAGAAGTTAGCCTATGGATATAGACAATGGCCAATTCGTTGAGGATCAAGGCAACTCTGCCCATAACAATTTACCTTAATTTGACGCACATCCACTTCATGCCTTGTGTATGTCGAGATTGGATGGGATTTAAGTTGAATTATACTTTCTCAAATTAAATCGTTATGCCTGGCATTTATACTGGTCCCTTGGCGCAACAATTTGACTTCTCTTCTAGCATAGTGATTTATGTGTGCCGAGCAAAGTAAATATCATACTAGGTGTCCAACTATTTTTTTTCCCGGTATGTATCACACTGATATCGTATTACATAGGGGTTACCATTGCTAAAATTGCAGGAAATGGTCAACCAACTCACACAAAACAAAAAGATTCAAATCCGGTTTAAGTCGCTTAAGAACTCTCGAACGTCAATTTAGTTTTTTTTTTCACATGAAGGAATATTTTCCTCCAAAAATAACAGTTGTCTTGCTATTCAATTTTGAATCAAAGGAAACTCTCCAATACATATAGACTCAAAGCCAATACAACATACTTATTATGAGCGTTCTTCATTTCATTATGAAAATTGAACCTTGGTGGGGAGAATAATAATCATTCCTCATAACCATCCAAGCTACACCCAATTGACAAAACGTCAATTTAGTTATGTAGGTAATTATTAACTCCCACAAACAATAACATGACCTATGGAAGGACTGTGGTAAGTGAGAATGAGTTGGTGAATTTTATATTTATAAATCGGAACAAAACATTCAAGCAACAAAACACACAATATGCACAACAATTAGTCAACAACAGTATAAACAATAGAGATTTTGTTGATTTTTTACAAAGAGTGATCTATGCATATTTAGAAATTCCTTATAAACAATGATCTATGCATATTTATAAATCTTATACATTGTTACTCACTCAGTCTTGGTTCATAGTGGATGGGCTCTTTGAATCCTTTGTCCATCAATCTTCGAACATGCTCTTCAAGCCCTCTCAATCTTTGCAAGCTTCCTAAGTTCTCTTTTCATCCCCCTTCTTATGTCCTTCTTCATTAAAACCTTCATTTGTAATGTGATATTTTCAAAAACCATCCATGACAATGATCCATCCCACCAATCAAAATAAGTAAATGATCCATCCTACCAATTAAAATATGTCATCATCGTCTTATATTGTATTGGAGAACAACACTTGAACAACATATATCTCATATTAGACAACAACACTTGAACAATATGTATCTTCTTGCAAGTATGTTATTGCAATGTGAAATTGTGCAACATGCGACCTGCATTTCTTTACGTCGAGTAGAGATGACAAATGCCAATCCCAATATGTTTTAAAATTAGTTCTAATCTTCTAGCGTTACATTCTTTCGATTCCAACGAATATCCAAGAGGAACTCCTTGGTTCTTTGTAGAGCACCTCGCATAGAGGGTAATTTCTGGTTGTTTATATTTAATTAATCTTAAAAATTCTAAGGCGTGTGTGCGTTCAGAGCGTTCACATCATAAATGTTTTGTAGCCTAATCTCCACGATTTTTCATGGCCACCCTCCATGCAAGGCGAGTAATAAGTAGCCTGTTACGTAGCATTCGGGTGATATATACATTCTCTGATCACCTTGGTATATACATGGAGATATATGGTATATTCAATGTGTTAAAATGGTGTCAACTAATTTCCCAAAATTAGTTGAATATAGGTTGATTTCTTGGCTCTTATTATTCTTCCTTCAGTTGACACAAATCAACTAAAAATAGAATATGGATAAGTGCACATTAATGTGATCAGTTTTATGTAATTATAGGAGAGATGTTACATATCTATGAAAGCTAGTAAAGACAAGTGAGTGGGATGAGCGTGAGTGATGGTTGTAAGCTTGTGTTTAACTATTGTAATTCTCCCTTATCAAAAAAGATTATCATTTCTCCATTGATATTTCCCTTTAAAAAGTTTTATCAAGTAAAGTAAATCGTTGTGTTCTTTGTGTGTGATTGTTGTTGTTTTTTATTTTCCATTAAATCTTATTGTGTTTATGCTTCTGCTTTCGAACAAGTGGTATCAGAGTGTAGAAAGAAGGTGGTATCAAAGTGCAGAGAGCAGGAATAGACGACAAGATTACAAGATTTAGTTTTACGTTGAAACTGCTGAGGACAGATTCATGGATGGATTTGTTCCAGATGCGATATTAATTGGCCTATCGCGGGTTAGCCCTATCAAGGGGGGTGACAATACACTCCTGGAATTCGAATCCTCAGAATTTTCAAGTTCATCACTCTCTCAGCCCTGTCGGGGGTGCGATACCCGAGGATCATTTACAAAGGGCACAATAGCCGCAATAACCCTGTGATCATTGTTGATCACGTTTTACAAAGGGAGCGATAGTTGTGGTCACGTTAAAAATTCGTGGAAAGTCTTTCTTCACCATCATGGAAAGTTGTTTGTATGCTTATGCACATTTGGTATAAAAGATGATTTAGTGAATACATTACAAAAGGATCACATTTATAATTAAATGGGTGGAGGATGTTCTATAAAATTATTTGTTTAAGAGGTGGACACTTTTATTTTTTGTAAAAGGTATAAAGACACATATATTAAATATTTATTATTTGACTTAAAACTCTATGATTTGATTTAAACCTTTAAATAAATATTTTTGGGTTCAACCTTGAATACAATATTGTTTCTCCATAATAAAAAGTTTGGTTTTATAAGCTGTAGTTTTGGGCAGTTTCTATTAATGGAAAAAGTATAGAGTTCAAAGTTTGAGGTGGAGAAATTCAATGGAAAAAATAACTTTGAGTTATGGAAGCTCAAGATACATGATTTTCTCATACAACAAGGATTGCAAAAGGTTTTGGCGGGAATTTGGAAATACAAAGAAAACAAGAAACATGACAAACGAGGACTAGGTAGATCTGGATGCAAGAGCTCTCAGTACCATTCATTTGTGTTTGGTAGATGAAGTTTTTCTTAACATTGTTGGAGAGGAGACATCAACATGCTTATGGAACAGACTGGAAAACCTTTACATGACAAATTCCTTGACAAACAAAATCTATTTGAAGAGGCAGTTATATAGCTTACGAATGAAAGAAGGTACAAAAATTACCTATCATTTAAAGGTTTTCAATACTCTGATTTTTCAATTAAGTAGTACAGAAGTAACATATGAATATGAGGACAAGGAATTCACACTATTGTGTTCATTTCCTGAATCTTTGGATCATTTAGTCACATCTATGTGGTTTAGCACAACAAACACCATTGATTATGATAATCTTGAGGGAGCTCTGTTAACTAAGGAGATAAGGAGAAAATCCAGTCAAGAAACCTCAACATTAGAAGCAATGGTGGCTAGAGGTTGATCTAAAGAAAGAGGGTAAAATGAGAGAGGTACATCAAGATCTAATTCAAAAGGAAAGAATGAGAAGTTATAATGTTGGCACTGTGGAAAATCAGAGAATCTCAAGAAGGATTGTTGGAAAAGAAAAGCAACATCCAAAGAGGATTCCACAAAGGAAACAAATTTAGCTAAAACAAGTTCAAGTATGGTTGATGAAGTATTATCCGTTTTTAATGTTTCACAACATCATCATGATTGGTTGTTAGACTCTAGTGCTTCCCATCATATGTGTCTTCATAGAAATTGGTTCTCAACTTACCAATCTATTGATGGCAGTGTTGTTTTCATGGGAAATGATATTTCTTGTAAAACTGTTGGGATTGATAGTATCAGGGTTTAAATGTATGAGGGTATGGCAAGAACATTAATAGAGGCGAGGCATGTATGTGAACTTATAAATTAGAATTTGATATCTTTTGGATTTCTAGATTCCAGTGGTTATAAATGTACGGTTCAAGGTAGAGTACTAAAGGTGTTCAAAGACATCTTAGGAGTCATGAAGGCTAAAAGGATTGAGAATCTTTATAATCTTGAAGGAAGTACTGAAATAAATCAAGAAATGGTAGTATCTGAAGGTGGAAGTGACTCTACTCGTTTATGGCATCAACGTTTGGGTCATATGAGCGAGAAATGGCTTAAGGTACTAGTAGATCATAAGTTATTTTAAAATATCTGAATTTGAATTTCTGCAAGCATTTTTTTTTTTGGAAAACAATGTAGACAAAAGTTTAAAACATGAAGACATATAAGTAAAGGTATCCTTGATTACATTCATTCAGATGTTTGGGGACCATCCCTTAAAGTTTCTTTTGAAGGATCGTCATATTTTGTAACATTTATAGATGATTACTTTAGAAAGTTGTGGATTTATTTACTTAAAAGAAAAGATGATGTATTTAATGCTTTTAAGCAATTTAGAGTTTTGGTTGAAAAGAGCACTGACATTTTAATCAAGTGTTTAAGAACAAATAATGGAGGTGAGTTCACATCTATGGAATTTGAAAATTATTGCAAGGAAGATGGGATCGAAAGACATAAAACCACAATTTATACTCCTCAACAAAATGGTTTTGTTGAATGCATGAATAAGAATCTTCTAGAGAGAGCAAGGGCATGCTGAGTAATTCCAAGTTGCAGCAGGCATTGTGGGCAGAAGTATCTCTTACAACATGCTATCTGGTAAATCGATCACCATCAACTACAATAAATTGTAAGATTCCAGAAGAGGTATGGACAGGTCATTCATGTGATTATTCAAATCTGAGAATATTTGGTTGTGATGCTTATGCTCTAATCTATGAAGATCAGGGTTCTAAGTTAGATCTTAGATCAAAGAAATATGTCTTTGTAGGTTATGGTAATGGATTTAAGGGATATAGATTGTGGGATCCTACTGCCCATAAACTCATCATAAGTAAAGATGTAGTATTTGATGAATCCTCTCTCATAAAATCAGACATGGTAGATGTTGAAATGAGACAAGATCAGGAACCACAAATTCAACAAATTCAATTGGAGACTCAACCATCTTCAGAAAAGGAAGAGTATGAAGAAGTTCCAGAGGAAGAAGATGAATATACATATAATATCCAGGAAAATGTGGATATGCCTCAAGCATCTCTAAGGATATCTACACGAGTTAGGAATCCTCCTATAAGGTATGTCGATTATGTTTCATATGTGGCTTTAAATTCTAATGATGGGGAACCTAGTTGTTATTTGAAAGCAATGAAGATATCTGAAACTGCTAAATGGAAAGAAAGTATGAAAGAAGAAATGGATGCCTTAGAGAGGAATAAAACATGGGACCTGGTAGAACGCCTGAAGGAAAGGAAGGTTGTTGGTTGAAAGTGGGTCTACAAACTGAAAAAGGGTGCTGATAATAAAGTTGAAAGGTACAATGCAAGATTGGTAGAAAAAGGTGATTCGCAAAAGGAAGGTATTGATTTCCATGAATTTTTTTCACCAATTGTTAAGCTTGTTTCAATTCATGTTGTTTTAGCACTAGTTGCTTTACTTGATCTTTATTTAGAACAACTAGATGTTAAAAAAACATTTTTACATGGAGATTTGGATGAGGAAATATATATGGAACAACCAAAAGAGTTTATTCAGGATCACAATAAAAGATTTGTTTGCAAAATCAAGAAGTCATTGTATGTCCTGAAGTAGTCTCCCAAGCAATGGTACATGACTTTTGATTCCTTCAAGGTGAGCCAAAATTTTACAAGAAGTGAATATGATCATTGTGTTTACTTTAAAAAAGTTGGAAAATGGCATATTCATTATTTTGGTGTTATATGTTGATGATATGCTTGTAGCAAGCAAAATCATGAATGAAATCAATAGGTTAAAGGCTTAGTTGGCTAGGACACTTGACATGAAGGATCTAGGAGCAACAAAAGGAATCTTGGGTGTGGAGATACATAGAGACAAGAAAAATGGTAAGCTGTGGTTATAACAACAGAAGTATGTGGAGAAAATACATATGAGGTTAAATATGAATAGTGTGAAACTAGTGAAAATCCCTTTTGCTTCCCATTTTAAGCTTTCTTCAAGTTTATTTTCTAGTAATGATGAAGAATATGAGTATATGTCTCATGTACCGTATGCTAATGCAATATGAAGTTTGATGTATGCGATGGTAAGTATTGGGCCATATATTTCACATGTAGTTGGTGTTGTCAGTAGATACATGGAAAATCTAGGTAAAGAGCACTGGGAAACAATGAAATGGGTGCTTCAGTATCTTAGGGGAACAAGTAATTATTGTATCACCTATAATGTTTGCAGTGATTTAGTCTGTGGTTATGTCAATTTAGATTTTGCAGGTGACTTGGACAAAAAGATATCCACTTCAGGATATGTCTTTACTCTTGTAGGAGGACATATTAGTTGGATGTGAAAGATTCATAACATAGTTGCTTTATCCACTATTGATGCATAATATATGGATTCCTCATATGCTTGTAAGGAGGCAATTTGGTTAAAAGGTTTGCTGGGTGAGTTTGGAAGGATGCAGGACAAGGTGAAAGTATTTTGTGATAGTCAAAGTACTATTCATTTGGCTAGAAATCCAGCTTATCATAGTAAGACAAATCATATTTCTATGAAATACAATTTTGTAAGACAAGTTATTGATGAAGGTGGAGTGGCTTTGGAAAAGGTCCATACACAAGAAAATTGTGTAGACTTGTTCAAGAAACCAATATTATTAGAGAAGTTGTGTTGGTGTTTGGCTTCTCTTGGCTTGGAGGAAAGATGATGAATAAATTTGGGCATGCTATTCAAGTAAATTGTTGTCAAGGTGAATATTGTTGAAACAATGTCTGAACTAATTTCCCATGATTTGTTAGATATGGGAGGATTTCTTGGCTCCTATTATGCTGCCTTCAGTTGAAACAAATCATCTAAAAATAGAATATGGATAGGTGCACATTAATGTGATTAGTTTTATGTAAAAGTGGGAGAGGTGCTATATATCTATGAAATCTCGTAGAGGAAAGTGAGTGGGATGAGTGTGAGTGATGGTTGTAAGCATGTGTTTGGCTATTGTAATTCTCCCTTGAACAATAAGAATATCAATTATCATTGCCCCGTGGATGTTTCCCTTTAAAGGGTTTTACCACGTAAATCGTTGTGTTCTTTATATGTGATTGTTGTTGTTTTTTATTTGCCATCAAATCCTTTTGTGTTTATGCTTCCACTTCCCAACAATGGTGTATATACCTCCTGCCACAACATTGAATGCTGCGTAGTAAGCTATATATTTCTATCCTCCATGCAATATCCTACAACATTAAATTCAATTAAATTCCTTTTCATTCTCATTCATAGAAATCAACTGATAATCATGGTATCTTCTTTGCTTTGTAGATTAATAACTCACATTTCTGTGTTTTTGGGGGTTGCATGGATGATATATTTCAAGGCTTCAAAATTTTCAAAATCATGTAGATTTCTAGGTCCCAACCCTTGTTAATCCATGCATATTTCACACTCATTTCTAAAATTCATAGCATTCATGAAAAACATTAACCTTGAAGCTAGAGTTAGTTTCAATGTAGTCTAGTATCACTTATGAGAATATGCAATCAATAAAGGAGTGGAAAATGAATAAGAAATTTGAACTCTGTCGAGTTTACATGCACAAAGATAAGAGAAAACCCAAATGTTTTCCTATTGAACTTACCTTGAGATGAATCAATTTATTGTACCAATAATGAACTAATCAATATAATCTTTATGGTCGGAAGTTGCAGAAGGCAATGTTTCTTTTTGATGGACTCCGTAAGACTAGAAGTTGAACCTGATTGTGCACTTACAGTGAATTGATTAATGGATGTAGTAAACAGGGGATGCTAGAATGAGCTTGTGAATAATTCAATGAACTTTACACCTCCCTTTCCTATACCTTCTCCAAAGATACCAAATTTTCCATACATGGAAGCTCTAAAGAAGTATGCAACCCATAGGTAGCATCCCATCGAGACACACATGCTCATCCAAAAGCATTAGGAGGTATAGTACACATCAAATACTTTTTTTCTAGAAAAATAGTTGTGTATGTTATAATAATGTTGCAAATTTGTATTATTTTCATTGCCATAAAGCTCAAATGCATCTATTTTTTGTTTGACAATGATTCATTAAGTGCATACTAAGTGGAACCCTTACATGAACCAAAATACATTAACTAAATACTTTAGCTACCATTGAGAAAGTTATGGTGCATGAGTCAACAAGGGTTTGTTTGAAAATTATGAATCCAAATTCCCAACTTCTAGATATACCATTACCATTCCTATCTCTGAGGTCACAGTTCCTGCATGTAAAAACAAAACCACATGTTCCATGCTAAATAGTTCTTTAGGCACATTAGGCTCATTTCAAATACATCAAGATCTATATCCACAAGTGTCCCTTCTTTTACTAATGCATCAAGAGCATACTCGTTGAGAATATTGAGGATTTATTTTTTAAAAGGGCATGCTACAATAAGAATGCCTTTATTAAGTGCACCTTGAGTTTATCATAGAATTGGGTCATCGTAGGGCCCAACCACAAATTCAAGCATTGATTTTGTGGTTGGGTGTAAGGACCTCGATTTTAGGTACCATTGGAAATTGAATTATGGAGGGATGTCACACATACTTGGCAAGTCCATATACTATGGTAGTCTTGGTAACCAACTTATGATGATCTATGAGATGGTTAGGATAATGTACTATCATGTAGGTTTAGAGGACCAAGGATATCATTGAGTAGGATAGACGATCAACTAGGTGCTACATAGAAAACTTCAGCAGAGGACGACATGACTTGGGAGTGTGATAGATTGTTTGTGTTTCCCATGGAAAAGAAACAATGTTGATAAGTGCATCGAAGATATGTGAATGCCTTACAAAGTAGGAACATGATCTTACTTAACTATCACATATAGTGCTTAGATAGATGATAACATGGTCAGATGTTGGGTTCAAGTATGTTTGGCTCAGGGGAGGCAATACTAGGTTTCCTATGGTTGGGTGGTGATGGTGCAAAATTTCTTATGGTGAAACAAGCACTCTAAAATTCTACATGGTTGAAGGTTCTTGACTTGGGTTCAGTTCGGACATGTTAGTTAGGATTATTCTAGGTGATACACATGGTTGTTTTCCATGCCCAATTATCAAGGTCACACCGTTTCCATGTGGCGATCGAGCTTCTTGAGTGGTATGAGACACTCAAGTGGAACAAAAAGTCTATCCTCCTAAAAATTGGTATAAGAGCCATGTTTGAATGTGGAAATTTTGAAAGTGTCTCTTTACCACTAACACCCCTTTCATCGAATGAGATGATGGGATCGTGTTGATGAGGACATCAACAATTTAAGTGGGATAAGAATGTAAGGACCTCAACTTGAGGTGCCATTGGAAATGGAACGACAGAGGTGCACCAACCATAGTCTTGTAAAGTTTCATGGTGAGTCCATGTCACACACCCACTACACAAATCAAACTTTTTCATTGATTTCTCAACAATGAGAATCCCCGAAGCTTGAAACAGCGAAACGCCCAACCGCGACGGGGCTAGCGAGGGGCAAGTTTCCCTCTTGGGGTCTTGTCTACGTGACCCTATACGGTGTCCACGCGCTTAAGCCAACCAAGAGCTTATTGGCTTTTCACGATTCGGGGAATCGCGATACACGACTTCTACCTTTCCCCGTTCAAATCCCCGAAACTTCCGAGGTCTCCAAGGTTTCCCCCCAAAGGGAGATCGACGGCCGTAAGCCTCTCCTGATCCTACAGTATGAATCCTTTCGGGGTTTCTGTACTCGGGAGTTCGAAATGCAACGACTCCAAGACTCTTCGTCATTCAAATCTCTGAATTCCGATATGGAAGGTCATGCAATCGCGCTCCCAAGCACATCTGCTCACAGGATCGTTCAATCAGCTCATGAGCCAAAACCGCTCATTGGATTCCCTATTGGAATCTCTGTCAAAACTCGATCCCCAGGTCCTTCTTTCCCTGTCACGGCCTTTGCATACGACCGCTACTCTTTTCACAACGGGAAATGCATATACTTTCGGGTTTCGGGGTTTCGTGATCCCCGATGTCAAGAGTTCCTTGTTCTCTTGAATCCCCGATCTCCGACGAGTCAATTCACCGATATGGTCCCTTACGTGTTAGCCCTCCTGGCTAAACTCCTGGCCCACGTGACCACTATCTCACAAGACCGCAGCCTTATCTCCTGTCGGGTTTTTGGACTTTCCAATGCCAAAATGTACTCATCCTCAAGATTCGCGATCTGCCAAATCCTGATATGCCAATATAATGACAGCTGGCCGTACAATGGACGCTTTTCACTTTGTCGGGATTTCGGACTTCGCAATTCCGAAGTGTATGGACTTCTTGTCCCTCGGATTCTTGATTTCCCGATGGATGACTTTCCTTTCGGGACTTTTACCGAATGCTCCGATTGCCGCCACGTGTCCTCCTATGATGGACGGTCCTGATCGCTTCTCATGATTTCGGAGTTTCCGCTGCTGAAATATTCCAGCATCTTGTCCCCTCGATCTCCAAAATGCTGACGGGCTCTCGATCTTGCCCACGTGTCCTCCTATGATGGACGACTCATATTGATTTCGGGATTTTCACTATGAAAAATTCCCGACCTCATGTTATCGTGACTCCCGATTTCACGAATGCCGATATCCCGATGGCCACGCCTCTTGTCAGGACTTTCAACCTCTTGTTCACGAGGGCTTAACCCTCATGCATCTCTTAACAGATCCAATGACTGTCGGGTTTTTCTAGTTAAGATCTAACGGCTCAGGTCTGTCCCATGTCACGCACTCTCCCACTACTTCATGGATGTGGAAAAATCAATGGTCCAAATGTTCTCATGGACCTTGGGAGTCTACGATCCCGATTTCCTCGCTATTCATGAAGATAGGGGAAAAGGGGCAAGGTATGTAACGCCCTTGTTTCTCTCGTCAATCTAATGGTCGTGAATGACCATGGGTCTTCCGACGAAATCTCATCAGTCGATCGATACATATCCCTACGCTGCTACTTCAGGATTTTAAGAGGGTCATTCCTCCTCGTACAGGGTTGTTAAGAATTGCACATTCAAGTCCTTTTTCCAGGTTCTTGGTAAACCTTTCCAAGGAGGGAATCCCTGTGAAGAGATCTATTCCGAGGCATTCCTGGAGACAGATAAGGGGAAACAACTTCCCGAGAACGAGCTAGAAGACTGACTTGGTTCAAATTATGCATAATTAAATTCATTTATCACCATAAGCCATGCGTGGTTTTTCTGTTATAAGCATATACAACTACTAGTACTGATCAAAATATCACATAGACATTCTTATAATGAAAACATTCACAGTTTCACAACTTATGAGCATAATTATCAGAATGCATATATTTCAAGGAGCCAGAGGAAAAACACTTATCATAAATAACACCAGAAGTGAGTGAAACTACTGAGAGGGGTGCTCATTTCCACCCAACCGTAGGCTTAGCGACTCCCAGCGAATTTACCACTAGCCACCCCCGAGCTGAGACCACGATGCTGTGAGACTGCGTCTCTGTTTTCCAGTGACCAGGAGCGAAGGTTGCAATCCTTCCTCTTTGCTATCACTCACTCTGCGTAATGCCAGAGTTCTCCCCTCGCGTCTGCCCCCCCCCCAATCGCTTCTACCCTATGCCTTATCCTCTTGTGAGGTTGTGTGTGGCGCGATTACCCTCGCGCTGGTCAGGCCCGACGACTCTATGGATGGGAGGTTCACCTCCCATCCCTCATTAAGCCATCTACCTACCAGCCTGCGAGACATTTAATTCGGGGCCAGTGAGCCGCTTTTGGTTCTCCAGGCCAGTGGAGTCCAAATACGGTATTAATTCTCGGTGGAAGTTAATGCCACCTTTCTAGGTGCCTTCCACCGCCATCATGGTCTCTTTTTCTGCACATCCCCTCTCAGTAGTCCTGCAATAAAATTCATAATTTTATTCACATTCATTGACCTTTTCCTCAAGGTCCATTTACATCACATATTCACATTTATGAGTTTTCCATAGTTCTTGGCCAGTCCCGTTATTTTTACAAACTGGGGGAAATAGGGTGTTACAATTCCCTCCCCCTTAAAAGGAACATCGTCCTTGATGTTCTTATCTACTAACATGAATTGCATGTACAAAAGTAAACAAAATCGGATATGCTTGTCTCATGGCATCCTCCATTTCCCATGTAGCCTCATCTGGGCCAAAATGTTTCCACTGCACCTTGACCTGTGCAATGGTTCTGTTTCAGAGCGGGGTTTCCTTTCTGTCCAATATGCATTGGGGTTCTAGTAGAAATTCTCCCTCCAGTTCCACCTGGATCACAAACCAATCAATTATATGATTAGCATCATGTACATATTTCTTCAATAATGAAACATGGAAAACATTATGTGCTTTTACTGTGGGAGGAAGTGCTAGCCGATAGGCTACAGGTCCCACTCTATCTAGAACCTCAAAGGGTCCTGTTATCGCACAGTTTGTAGGAGAGGTTTAGGTAGCTTGAAGTCAAGGCTCAAACTAGCGTAACAGGAGCTTCCCCACCCACTGTCACCTCGATGGGGAGCTCTTTCTATTCTGGGTGGCTAATCCCAAGGGAGACGTCCCTAGTAATCTGGGGGTTGAAGGAAAAGGGTCAAAGGTTTAAAGGCTCTTTGGTTAAGACAAGCTTTCCCTTCACAGATTACTGCCAAAATGATAGTCAAGACGAAGGTATTCCACTGAGAAAGGCACCTATTTGTGAGACAAGGCAAATAAAACTAAAAATGTGCATGCAGTGGTTAGTACTTCACAATATCAATGACTATCTTTAATACATATGAGCAATAATGAAAGTAATTATTGACGAAGTCAATGATTGCAATTAAAACTTATATTTTGTGTCACTTCTTCAATAAATACACAAGAGGTACTGGCATTCAATGTATAAAATCAATCCTTGTTATATCACAATGCAATAAATATCATAAATCTGCTCATATATAAATATTGTTGCTGCGTCACTATTGCATATTGGGGGTGCCATCAGCCCTAATTTATGCTAGTTTTTTGGAAGGCAAAAAGTGAACGTTTTGCACAATAAGCCAAAGAAAGTAATCTATACTTCAATGCCGACCAAATCACAAAGTCTTACACTTTAATAATGGTTAAAAGAGGCTTGACATCATCAATATTGTTGCTGCTACAAAGGTGACGTCAGCCCTAAATTAGGTTATTTTGAGAGACAAAGAAGTGGCCGTTTTACAAAATAGAACAATGAAAATGATCAACACATCAATGCCAATCAAAGGATGACCAAGCCACAATTTTTATACCAATCAAAGTTTAATATTGGCATGACGTCATCTTAGGGTTAGGGTTAGTAAAAGAATGCTAGGGTTAGTTAGGGTTTTAAATAAAGAGTTTGAAAACAGTTGTTTTAAACACTAAGAACTCAACGTTTAGGATTGGACTAGTGCCTTAGGGTAAATGGAGTCAAGGAGTAAGGCTAATGGCTTGGGAGAATCTAAATCTAAGGACGGGAGAGTTAGGCTTGATGGTGCTGCAATGGCAGGGCCACCAAGTCAAAACCCTAAGGGGAGGAGGCTCATTCCGGTGTAGCTAAAGCTAGGCCTCATGCTCCTACCTCTTTCCTTAGAACTCTTTGGCAAAACGACTAGCTTCAAATTATAAGTCTAGGGCTGAAAAGTGTTGCTTGGGGACAAGGCTTTTCAAACCCTAAGGTCAAAACCCTAGGTGTAAACTAAATTAGGCCTAGGACATCTTCCTCCTTCAACTTATAATTCAAATCTAACTCAGAAAAAAGAATGG
>ML810515.1:96359-123051 GCA_009831015.1 Picea engelmannii | reverse complement strand
TAGTTGTAACACCTTCCAATGATAAAAACACCATATGCATGCCAAAGATGATCCTTCCAAGTGTAGCACCTCACTCCAAGAACAAATACTCAAGACAAAAGATAAAAGAGATCACTCTCACAAGAGAGCAAGTTGTGTTATATTAAAATGAGGCTCAACGACAATAAATATGATCCAAATGACCTTTAATTAACAAAATAGGTCATTAAAAACAACCGACAAGGCCGACTTAACAATACTTGATTATTTGTCACATTAAATGCTAAAAGTGCCAAGAATGAGCTAAAAATGGAGACATCAGGCCCCTATGAGGGAGACGTTGGCCCCTTCAGGGCATAATCATCATCCAACAAGCAAAACGTTGGCCCCTCTGGGGCTCCTGCAACCTGCCATGTGTGCCAAACAAGCCCAGCACACTGCCATCTTCTCTAGAAAATGTCCAGCCTGTCCTGGATGGCGTCCTATCCATCAAGGCCATCATCCCATCTGCAGGGGCTGATCCCCATAGGTCAAATCTCTGCCAAAACGTCCTGATGATGGCATCCTTCTTCTTCTCCATGCAAGGGCTTGTCATAACTCTGTCCTACCTCTGCCATCCCAGCAACCATCTGATGGGCTCTTCATCCCCATGGAGGTCCGAGCTAATCATCTCCCCATGTGCACCGATCCTCTGGTACCTGTCCACCGGGTATGGTCCTGCACATCAAAGACTACGCCCTCCATGGGCTCATCAGTCCTAGATATCATAGCAATGTAGATCATATTTCATCATTAAATTTATCAAACATATGCATGAAATCCCTAGAATATCATCTAAGAGCTCAAAGACATTACACAGATCTACTATACAAAGCTAAGGAAACCAACAAAACAACCTATTGGGCTAATACCCACAAGAGATGGAAAGTTTCCTCAAAGGATTATTCAAGCCATGTTTAATGAGGTGATATGGTTTTAGGGATGTCCAGTCATAGTACGACCAAGGGCTGGTGTTGTCTATGGGTGCCTTTGTTGGAGGCGAGCTGTACCCGTCATGGATGCATTTTTTCCAAGCCCTTTATTTGCCTTATCTTTCTTTCATTGCTTTTTTACTACAAGGTTTGACCAAAGGACACTGCCTTGGCTTGGTGGCCAGAGCTGACAGCGTTACCCACTAGTATCTTCGCAGAAATGAGAAGGTTGGCTCGTGATGAGACCCCCTTTTCTTTGGTCATGCAACCAAAGGTCACTGCCCTGGTTTGGTGACCAGATAGTGGCAATGTAATACTGCTAAATACCTATGAACATAATGGGCCGGCTCGTGATAAGACCTCCCATCCTCTTGGTTAGGTCTTGCATTTATTTTATATTTTATCATTTTTTCTTAGGGTCCCTTAGTTTCTTATCGAGAAGATTTTTATTGCCTTCTCGGGGATCCCCTGGGCAAAGCATCTCTAGGTTTTATTTCCTATGGCTTTTATCTTTTACCAGCTGCTTTTACCCCCTGGGCCTTTAGCCCCTTCTTCCCACAAGACAAGATGTAACCCTGGAAGGTCATCCTAATGGCTATTCTAGGGGAATGGGATGGATGAGCGGGGTATAAGATGTAAAAGTGATAAGATGGTGGGAGCGGACGATGGCTCTGAAAATCCCCTTTGGTGGCTAACCAAAACCCATGAATACCGGCTTGCTTAAGTTGCCCCATCAATCACCCCAACAATGGTCAAGTGGATTAGTGTAAGATCCAAGCAATCATCCGAAATGAAAGGAACCTAATGCATATATAAGAAGGTTATAACAATCAAATATGACACATACCATGATACCTCAGACCAATTACCTCATGGAGAAAGAGTCCTCTCCGATGCAAGCCCAGGTCGGTGGTGATGGAAGTTGCTACTACTGATAGGACAAGTTTGGCCGAGAAGAAGAAAGATGGGCCCTCCAGGGCCATGCTCAAATCACTCCTGCTCTCGGTACTCCATGTCTAGGACCATGTGGGCCTCGAGACATGATCTCCTAGTTATCCCTAGATATCGGGGATAACAGGTCCACAATACCAGGGTGCCAACTTGGCACAAGCTCCCATTCTCAGGGAACTCCTTCTGGGATTAATTCCGAGATATACATGGTGTCCCATTTTGAACTCTCTTGGAGTTCTCTTTTGATCAACATAACTTTTCTGTTGGTTCTGAGTGACCTTCAAATTTTGTTTTATCTGAGTCACTTGCTGTTCCATTTCTTTCAACATGTTGGGTCCAAAAGAAATCCTATTTATAGGATTACTCCAGTTGATTGGAGTATTACATGGTCTACCATAGAGGACCTCGAAGGGACTCATCTTTAAGGATGCTTGGTAGCCGTTGTTGTAGGCGAATTCTACCAATGGCAGGTAGTCTTCCCTTTTGCTGGGTTGATGCATTACATGCATCTTTAACATATCCTCTAATATTTGATTCACTCTTTCTGTCTGTCCATCGGTTTGAGGATGATAGGCGGTGCTAAACAACAATTTGGTCTCTAAACCAGCCATCAGTGATTTCCAAAAATTGGAAGTAAATTTTGTGTCTCTGTCAGATATTATCTCTCTCGGCATACCATGCAGTCGGAATACCTCTTTCATGAATACCTGTGCGATATCTATCACCTTGTAGGTTGATTTGACGGGGATGAAATGAGCAGACTTGCTCAGTTTATCCACTACTACCATAATGACGTCATTATGTTTGGTTGAAGTTGGCAATCCAGTGATAAAATCCATGGAGATGGTTTCCCATTTCCATTCTAGGATGGGTAAAGGGTGTAATAGTCCTGCTGGGTGTCGATGTTTTTCTTTAACCTGTTGGCCTTCTATGCATTGGGCCAAATATTTGGCTATGTCTTTCTTCAATCTAGGCCAATAAAATTGTTTTCGGGTGGCAGTGATCATTTTCTGGTATCCTGGGTGACCAGTGTATGGTATTTTATGTAGTTCATCCATAATGAACCTCTTCAAGTCGTCAAAATTTGAAATGTACAGTTTATCTCTGTAAGTGAGCAGACCTCCTTCGGTCATCTGGTAGCCTTCATACTTTACTTCAAAGGTTTCTTGCTGTAGGTACAGGGTCACAGTTTGAACGAAGGGATCTGTTTCTTGTGCATTTCTGACTCTGTTCTTGACATATGTCTCGTAGGTACTCACCGCTGCCAGGTGAATTGTTTTCATGCTTCTGCTAAGGGCATCAACCACCCTATTATCTTTCCCTTTTATGTGTTTGATTTCAAAATCAAATTCGCTAAGGAGGGCCATCCATCTAGCCTATCTAGCATTGAGCTTTGGTTGATCAAACAAATACCGTAATCCACAGTGATCTGTCATAAGTACAAATTTTCTTCCCAAGAGGTAATGCCTCCACATCTTTAAGGCATGCACTATGGCAGCCAGTTCTAGATCATGAGTCACATAGTTGACCTCATGTTCATTCAATTTTCGGGATTCATAGCAGATCACCTTTCCTTCCTGCATAAGGACTCCTCCGAGCCCTTCCTTACAGGCATCTGTGCACACAAGGAAGTCAGCTTCTGGGTCAACGATTTTCAACACAGGTGCATGGGTTAGTAGTTGTTTCAAGGTTTGAAATCTCTCTTCACATTGTTGTGTCCACAGGAATTTTGTCCCCTTCTTCTGGAGGGCAGTGATTGGACATCCAATCTTGGAGAATCCTTTTATAAATCTCCTACAGTATCCCGCCAATCCCATAAAGGATCTGATGTCTGAGACATCCTTTGGGGTAGGCCATTCTAGGAGAGACCTAATCTTGTCAGGATCTACTGCTACCCCTTCCTCAGACATAACATGTCCCAAGTAATGTATTTTCTTATGAAAGAAGTCACATTTGCTGAATTTAGCATAGAGCTGATGCTCTCTTAGCACTTGCAGCACAAGTCTAAGATGCTCTTCATGTTCTTCTCTATTCTTAGAGTAGATTAAAATGTCATCAATAAAAACTAGTACAAATTTATCTAAAAATTCACTGAGTACATTGTTCATTAAGCACATGAAAGTGGCAGGGGCATTGGTTAACTCGAATGGCAGTACCACAAACTCATAGTGACCATACCATGTTCGGAAAGCGATTTTATAGATGTCTTCACCCTTGATTCAGACTTGATGGTACCCCGACCTCAAGTCAATCTTTGAGAAAATAGACGCACCTCCCAACTGATCGAATATATCATCGATCCTGGGCAAGGGGTATTTGTTCTTTATGGTTACTTTATTAAGTTGTCTGTAATCTATGCACAGTCTAAGGGTGCCATCCTTCTTTTTCACAAATAGGACTGGTACTCCCCATGGGGACACGCTGGGTCGAATATAACCCTTATCCATCATTTCTTTCAATTGCAATTTGAGTTCAACTAACTCAGGTGTGCTCATTCGGTAGGGTGTCCTAGACACCGACACCCCTCCTGGTGCGAGTTCTATCGAGAAGTCAATGTCTCTTCTCAGAGGTAAACCCGATACCTCTTCCGGAAACACATATCTATATTCCCTCAGGATAGGGTGATCGTCAAGGCTTGGTTTAGCACCTTCGATTGTTTTTAACACCTATATTTCATATAGGGGACATCCCTTTCGACAATACTTTCTCATTTGCAGGGCTGATATTTGTCTCACCGAGACCGGCTTTTAGATCCCTTGGAGGGTTATCCTTTTTCCTTCTTTTCTCACACATTCTAAGGTTTTACGGTAATAGTCCAATTTGGCTTTATGGGCGGCCAACCAATCCATACCAATCAATAGGTCATATGATCTCTGGGGTAATACATTAAGGGTTGCTTGGGTGGGGAATTCACCCAACATTAATTGGCAGGCTGGTATGACCTCTACTACCTTTCTTTTGCTGCCAGTGGCTAACTGTACCAACCATGGCTTAGTTTTCTTTCGTGGTTGTAGCTTACACTTATCAACAAATTTAGGGGCTATATAACTCAAATTTGAACCAGGGTCAATCAAAACAGACACCAGATGGTTGAAAATCATACCTTCTATTTCCACTACTGAAGCTTGGTGGTTAGCTTGGTTATTATCCAAGGCTGCATAAATCTGCGGCACACTCCTTGCCACATTATTGACTGTGGTAGCTTCCTGCATGTTATAAACTTTCCGACTGTTCTGTTGTTGGTGTGGGCAGTCTCCCAGGAGATGCTCTTCTCTGCAACCCCAACATTTCAGAGGTTCTTTCTTTGGGTTATTAGTCTTCATTGGTGTAGGTCCAGAAGTTTTACTTCCGTCCACCGAGGGAAAGTTTTGCTGGAGTACACTCCGAGCTGGAAAGTTCATTCTGGGGTTCTTCTTGTAGCTCTTAAATCCTGAGGATTTGATCCCCTTTTTTTGAAATCTCGAACCACTCTTCTATTTCCAGTCTCCATAAGACTCTGCCTGATGTCCATATTGTTCATGACAATATGTTGCTTTTCAAATAGTGTCTTCTAAGGTCTTTGGCTCGTCGAATTCGATTCAGTTCCGGTATTCCTTGGGTAGCCCACTGATGAAGCGTTGCGCCTTCGTCTTCTCTTCTTTGATGTAGGGTACATATCTCAATAAGTCGAGGAATTTGTTGACATATTCCTATATAGTGATTTGCCCCAGTTTGAGTTCATAAAACTCTTTAGCCTTCTTGTCGAAATATCTTTCCAACAAATACTTCTTCCGAAAGTACTTCTCAAACCGTTTCCAAGACAGGTCCTCCTCGCGGACCCCTTTCATATTCTTAAGATCTTCCCACCAGATGGAAGCCTTTCCGTTCAGATTGAAAGTGGCCACTCGGGCCTTCAAATTCTCTGAAAAATCATGGACTCTAAAATATTTCTTCAGTCCAAATAGCCAGGCCTCGGCTTCCTCTCCCTTCTTTATCTCACCGTCGAAGGAGGGAGGTTTGGCCTTTCTGAATTCCTCAAATTTATGACTCTTGGAAGTCTTTTGCTTCTTCTGTTTTCTTCGAGAATGGGAACTGGTCCTGCTACTGGAAGAGCCTTCTGAATTGCCAGCTTCCTTCTCAGTGGAATCGTCCGGCACTGGTCCTTTACCTTTGGGGTGGACCTTTCTTGAGGTTCTCCTCTCAGTATGGCCACTGATACGACCATGTTTCTGCATCTCGGGTTCATGCTGTATTTGTCGCTGTAGGTTGGATAAGATCTGCAGTAAAACTACATTAATTTCGGTTTTCTTTCCTTGTTCTTTCATCATCCTTTCATTGTTGGCCTTGCAACTTTGCAATTCAACCATGAGACTCCTCACAGTCTCGGCTAGGTCTGGAGGGGTTCCTATTACTCTTCTTTCGTCAGACTCTTCATCTCTGTTGTGGGAGCCTTCTCCCACCTCTTGGTGAGTCACCATGCTCTACGTCTGTAGATTCCCGTGGCGGATCGTCTGCTTGAGTGAAAAGACAAACGCTGGCTATTAGTCAAGAGTTAAATACATTTTTATAATTTGCGCATAATTGATAACTCTTTCACATGCATACACAGTCGGGTTCTCATTTCCAAGTTTTAATCCTGGACACGAGCGTTACGTTAGGGGGTTACTCTTCGTAGGAGTACTTCGAACGAAGCTTATGCGCAACTCATGCATGAGCCCAATCAGGCTGAGTGTTGTAACCATGCTCTGATACCACTTTGTCACACACCCACTACGCAAATCAAACTTTTTCGTTGATTTCTCAACAATGAGAATCCCTGAAGATTGAAACAACGAAATGCCCAACCCCGACGGGGCTAGCGAGGGGCAAGTTTCCCTCTTGGGGTCTTGTCTATGTGACCCTATATGGTGTCCACGTGCTTAAGCCAGCCAAGAGCTTATCGATTTTTTACGATTTGGGGAATCATGATACACGACTTCTACCTTTCCTCGTTCAAATCCTTGAAACTTCCAAGGTCTCCAAGGTTTCCCCCCAAAGGGAGATTGACGGCCGTAAGCCTCTCATGATCCTACGGTATGAATCCTTTCGGGGTTTTGGTACTCGGGAGTTCGAAATGCAACGACTCCAAGACTCTTCGTCATTCAAATCTCCAAATTCCGATATGGAAGGTCATGCAGTCATGCTCCCAAGCACTTTCGCTCACAGGATCGTTCAATCAGCTCATGAGCCGAAACGGCTCATTGGATTGCCTGTTGGAATCTCTATCAAAACCTGATCCCCAGGTCCTTCTTTCCCTGCCATGGGCTTTTCATACTGCCGCTACTCTTTTCACAACGGGAGATGCATATACTTTCTGGTTTCGGGGTTTCGTGATCCCTGATGTCAAGAGTTCCCTGTTCTCTTGAATCCTTGATCTCCGATGAGTCAATTCACCGATATGGTCCCTTACGTGTTATCCCTCCTAGCTAAACTCCTGGCCCACATGACCACTATCTCACAAGACCGCAGCCTTATCTCCTGTCAGGTTTTCGGACTTTCCAATGCCGAAATGTACTCGTCCTCAGGATTCACGATCCGCCAAATCCCGATATGCTGATATAATGACAACTGGCCCTACAATGGACGCTTTTCACTTTGTCGGGATTCCGGACTTCGCAATTCCGAAGTGTATGGACTTCTTGTCCCCGGGATTCCCGATTTCCCGATGGATGACTTTCCTTTTGGCACTTTTCCCGAATGCTCTGATTGCCGCCACGCGTCCTCCTATGATGGACGGTCTTGATCGCTTCTCACGATTTCAGAGTTTCCACTGCTGAAATATTCCGGCTTGTCCCCTCGATCTCCGAAATGCTGATGGGCTCCCGATCTTGCCCATGTGTCCTCCTATGATGGACGGCTCATATTGATTCTGGGATTTTCACTATGAAAAATTCCCGACCTCATGTCATCGTGACTCCCGATTTCACGAATGCTAATATCCCGATGGCCATGCCTCTTGTCAGGACTTTCAACCTCCTGTTCATGAGGGCTTAACCCTCATGCATCTCTTAACAGATCCAACGACTGTCGGGTTTTTCTAGCTAAGATCTAACGGCTCAGGTCTGTCCCACGTCGCGCACTCTCCCACTACTTCATGGATGTGGAAAAATCAATGGTCCAGATGTTCTCATGGACCTTGGGGGTCTACGATCCTGATTTCCTTGCTATTCATGAAGATAGGGGAAAAGGGGCAAGGTATGTAACACCCTTGTTTCTCTCGTCAATCTAACAGTCGTGAATGAACACGGGTCTTCCGATGGAATCTCATCCGTCGATCGATACATATCCCTACACTGCTACTTCAAGATTTTAAGAGGGTCATTCCTCCTCATACAAGGTTGTTAAGACTTGCACATTCAAGTCCTTTTTCCAGGTTCTTGGTAAACCTTTCCAAGGAGGGAATCCCTATGAAGAGATCTATTCCGGGGAATCCCTGGAGACAGATAAGGGGAAACAACTTCCCAAGAACGAGCTGGAAGACTGACTTGGTTCAACTTATGCATAATTAAATTCATTTATCACCATAAGCCATGCGTGGTTTTTTTGTTATAAGCATATACAACTACTAGTACTGATCAAAATATCACATAGACATTCTTATAATGAAAACATTCATAGTTTCACAACTTATGAGCATAATTATCAGAATGCATATATTTCAAGGAGATAGAGGCAAAACACTTATCAGAAATAACACCAGAAGTGAGTGCAACTTCTTAGAGGGGTGCTCGTTTCCACCCAACCGTAGGCTTAGCGACTCCCAACGGATTTACCACTAGCCACCCCCAAGCTGAGACCACGATGCTGTGAGACTGCGTCTTCGTTTGCTAGTGACCAGGAGCGAAGGTTGCAATCCTTCCTCTCTTCTATCACTCACTCTGCATAATGCCAGAGTTCTCCCCTCGTGCCTGCCCCCCCCAATCGCTTCTACCCTACGCCTTATCCTCTTGCGAGGTTGCGTGTGGTGAGATTACCCTCGCGCTGGTCAGGCCCGACGGCTCTACAAATGGGCGGTTCACCTCCCATCCCTCATTAAGCCATCTACCTACCAGTCTGCGAGACATTTAATTCGGGGCCAATGAGCCACTTTTGGTTCTCCGGGCCAGTGGAGTCAAAATACGGTATTAATTCTCGGTGGAAGTTAACGCCAACTTTCCAGGTGCCTTCCACTGCCATGATGGTCTCTTTTTCTGCACATCCCCTCTCAGTAGTCTTGCAATAAAATTCATAATGTTATTCACATTCATTGACCTTTTCCACAAGGTCCATTTACATCACATATTCACATTTATGAGTTTTCCATAGTTCTTGGCCAGTCCTGTTATTTTTACAAACTGGGGGAAACAGGGTGTTACAATCCATATACTTCGGTATCCTTGGTCACCGACTCACAAAAATCCATGAGATAGCTAGTATGGTTTAATAGCACGTAGGCTAGGAGGACCAAGGATGTCTGGTCGAGTAGGATGGATGGTCGATGAGGTGCATCAAAGTGGGGTTTGGAGGAGGATGAAACGACTTGATGATGTGATAGATTGTGTGTTTTGTCGATGGAAAAACAACAATGTTGATAAGTGCATCAAAGATATGTGAATTCCTTATGGAGTAGGAACATGGTCTTCCTTTACTATCATGTGTAGGCTTAGATAAATGATAACATGGTTGCATGTTGGGTAGTCGATTTTTCAAGTATGTTTGGCTCTAGGGAGGTGATTGTAAGTTTCCTATGGTTGGGTGAAGATGGTGCATCATTACTTATGGTAAAACAAACACTCAGACATTTCACACGGTTGAAGGTGCTTAGCTTGGGTTCGATCAGGACATGTTGGTTAGGTGTATTCTGGGTGATAAAAATGGTTGTTGGTCATGCCCAACTAGAGATTTCATGCTGGTGCCATGTGGCCACCAAAATTATTGAGTGATATGGGATACTAAAACATAACAAAAAGTTCTAGCCTTGTGACACTGGGCCTTCTAGTGACCAAATCTACAATTGGTTTAAGGATCCTCTTAACTGCAAGGTTTGCCACTTGAAATTGAACAACATGAAAAAGGAATGTTAGATTTATTAAACTTTGTGTCTTACACAACTTAGCACCCACATGATTATGCCCTTTAGCTATTGCCGAGCCAATATGGCCATGTACAACAATTCCAACACGTTGTCCACTTAGCTTGAAAGTCAATTGTAGTCTCCCTTTAGAGGCTAAAGCCCCTGATGGAAATAATGATCTGCTGCTGAAATATGACAAAGCATGTTGAGCATGAGAGCCATGGCCATCTCAACATCATCATCGATAACTACATCTTGTAAGCGAGTGTTAGTAATGTTTGCTCGAAGAATAAATCTTTTGTAGCTTGGCTCATTATCTAAATTTGTTACATAAATCACATTATGGTTTTCTTTGGTTACAAGATATTAGTTTGAAACTCTTCTCCAAGTGACACTGAAATTTAATTGAATTATTATCCCAATTTTAACCATAGAGTATTAAGAACGCTCTTATAAACAAGCACCCTTTTGATAACTAGCATACCCCTGAAGCGGGGGAAAGGGAACACAAAAAAAAACTAAGTAATATATGTTTTTAAGACCATCATAATATTTAGTGAGAGAACAAATAATGAAATAAAGATAATATTGTTTTTATGACCATCATAATATTTAGTGAGAACAAATAATGAAACAAAGATAATATAGAGAAATGAACAATGTAATAAAATTTTCCAAGTATATCATAAAAGCAAAAGATACAATGTACTCTACAAGCTGGGATGAGGTAAACCTTCACGTGAATGCCATAAAACACTTCCACTACTGTTCAATCTCTTTTCACCTTAAAATATTCTTGATGTTATGAACCTAACCTGTCATGATTTTTTTTTAAATGATATTGAATTTAAAAAAAAAAAGTAAATACAACAATAACACTAATTTTAACTAAATAAGAGTATAATAAGTAATTAAAACATTCTTTATACAAAACTACCTGTACAAATACATGGATAATATGTTAGGACAATTAAGTTGTGGATGTCTGCTATATTTTTATGGATTTACTTTCCTTCAAATCGAGCATAAATAACATTACTAGTTTACTAGTTTGTTGCAATACCAGTTCAAATAATAGAGTAAGCAAATCACATCCATTATCATTAAAAGTTAAAAAATATATTGAATCCCCAATTCGTGCATCATTTTTTTATGAATAAAATGAGAAGATACCCTTCACCTATAGCTTTATTGAGTGTGCTCCAAAATTCAAGAGACAAAACGTTCTACTTGATCACAAAAAGAAATAGAGACAAATTTTGACATAAGTCTGTGTTGAGGAGGTTCCACTGTCCTTTCCAATTTTACAACATCGATTCACATACATAGTTAAGGACGAAGAGGTCCTGACTGCCGACACCCAATTTCAACAAGAAATTTTGTTCAGGGGTTACTTATCTGGATATGCATCCATCAACCCTACCATCCTGCATACAAATAACATATACCTTGTGAATTTGGTTAACCTAGTTGTGCCTGCAAACAAAATGGTCTGAATGAGGGATCAATTATAAACAAGTAAAATAAATTATCAAAAGGGAGTGGTATGGAATTGAATAGGTGCACAAACACCATTAATACAAGACAATGAGAGGTGTGAGGGAGTATCTCAACTCATTCACTTAGCTCCCTTTTTCAACTCAACCCTGACGCAACCCACATGCAATCAAAACCGACCAAAACAATATTCAAAATTGTTGTGCAAATGCATTCAAAGAAAAACAGGGTAATCATATTTTTATCTACACCAAAGAATAAATTCCCTTATAGGCAAAGGCAAAGAGAAGAGTTGAGATGATATCGTTATGCATCAGAGTGTATCTGTCCACCATTGATGCACTGCTTTTTCTGCTTCCTCATCTCCATGTTTTCACAACGATGCGTGGCCCTCCTAGATGAGGAACATTGATTGTCAACAAATAGGAAGAAGATGTAAGAAAATATTATTGTTGGATATTGGCTAAGCACCCACCATTATAACTCCCTCTCTTGCGGCGAGAGCAATAATGTTAGCACACGACACCACTCCAAGACACGTCGCCTTGACAACCTTCTTAATGGTGTCGATATACTTGAAGTTTCGCATTCTAAAGTTTCGTTCCGGTTGTTTCTCCGACTCTACTCCCTAAACGGGTAAATGGAAATGCCAAAGTGTCTTTCAAATTATTGCTTTTAATAAGAAACTTAAAAATCTTACAATTAAAAATATATATATCCTAAAGAGGTTTGCAAGTTTGAATGTAAACATTTGAAGTAATTGTGAATTAGATTTACAATTGTTGTTTTTAACAAGAACCTTAAATATATTGCAATTAAAAATAAATATATCCTAAAGTGACTTGCAATTTTGAATATAAAAATTTGAAATAATCGTGAACTAGATTTACAATTGACATTGTTATACCAGACTACAAGTTGCATTGGTTGAATCTTAAACAATAGAAGAAGCTATGTTACCAAAGTCTTAAGTAGGAAGCCTATTTTCCATTTACTTCCCACTCCTGCTCCAATTCCAGATCCCATTCCCATATTTTTTCACAATAATGAAATGTTTGTTATGATTAACCTAATTCATATTGATTAAGTATTGAAAAGATTAAAAAAATGACGAGTAAATCTTTGGAAATTAAAAAAATATTTAATAATATCTGGTTATTTTAGTATTATGATTGGTGTACCTAGTTACATATCTCACTTCATCCATATTATCTCATTTCCTCCATATTTAGGTGCAAACTTCATTTAGCTTCTTTTGTTGCAATAAAAAAATGTGTTGCCATTGAAAATTATCATAAAATTTGACAATTTTGGTTAAGATTGAGCACGTAGTCACAAAAGAGTTATGGTTCTTCCAAGTTTGGCATAGGGTCTGTGGCCTCTAAAATTAGTGGTGGAGCAAGCAAATATTGGATAAAGAAGAAGAAGACATAAGGTATATGCATCTTGACAAGTTTGAGGGTTGTTCTTAGGACATGTTTCAGTCTCCAAGTACGACTCAATGATATGCAAATTTTTGAACTTCCCTCATCAAATTGTGTCCATAACAAAGTTCCTTGTCATGCGTTGAGTAATTCAAGTTAGTTAAGCAAAAAGAGGAGAAAACAAAGGTACGAGTTGCTAGTTGTAAGATTTTCATGAGCTCGACAATGGAAGAGCCTGGGAAGATCAAGAAATTGTGTTTGTAGGAAAGCTTCTTGTCCTACATTTTGTAATTCAAGTTAGTTAGGTAAAATAAGCAACAGACAAAGGTTCGAGTCGCAAGGCCATAATATTTGCACAAGCTCGACATAGAGAATTGTTGTGAAGTAAATAATTTATGTCAGAAGTAAATCTCGTCGTCGTGTGTTTTTTAATCCAAGTCTCTTAAACAAAAGAAGGAGCAGACACAGGTTTGAGTCACAAGGCCGCAAGATTTTCATGGACTCAACAATAAAGAGGTTTAATGGACAAGACTCAATGTTGAGGATGGTTTTGTTTGCATTTCAAAATAATTTTAAATTTTAAAAACTTGAATGTCACGGATCATGCATGCTATACACTTGGAAGCCATTCATTCCTTAAAAATTTCTCAGCCATCATCCCCACATGCTCCTCTGGTGCAACCTAAACCCTATTCACACACAAAATAACACAATCCATCTTTGTCACCTCCCCTTCCAAATTTTCAACCAACAAAATCGAGCCCGCGACTTGATCTTGCACAGTCAGGACTCCGACAATTGTCTATCATGAAATGTCTCCATGCAGGGGCAATGTGGAGAAGGGGGACAGATCGATCCAAATTTTTGTCTAACAAAATTGAGCTCGCGACCTGATCTTGAACAATAAAAAATCTGAGCATTCTCTGTCATGAGATGTCTCTTTGCATGGGCAATGTGGAGAGGGGGGCGAAGCGATGCACACCATATCTATGTATTCAACTTTGGTTTAATTAAATTTCCCTAACCAATATGGTGCACTTCTACCACCATTACCTTTGCACAACTTGATCTACCGACCACATGCATGATATCTTTTTGACATTGTTGGCTTCAAAGATCCTGTGAATGTTGGCCTCTCAGGTTCATCTAAAGGTTCTCATCACGAAGCCCAGTTACATAACATATTTATCCAAAGTGAAATGAATATGGAAAACCTCGAAAACCATTAGATCAAAGTAAACCGAGGCCACCTAAAATCGTTGATTTTTTCCACAGATAGGAAGAGACTTTTTTTTAGCATCCAAGGAAATGGTCTGATTGATGAACACAAACCAACTCAACAATGAGAACAACATTGTGGTATGTTTTCATTTAGGAATAAAAATCACAAGTAAATGCTACAATTTTTAAGGATTTCGGTTGCATACTCCCTAAACGGATGAAATAGAAATGGAAATGCCAAAGTGTTTTTCAAATTATTGTTTTTTAGAATAAGAACATTGTGTATATGAGCTGGGGTTCATGCAAAAAGAAGTAATCCAACAATGGCATGAATCAAGGAATAATTAATCATGGAGAGTTTACTCGCCATGTAAATACTTGAATGCACAAACCTTGTAGACATGGTAAAAAACCACTGTTGACCAAAAATGTCGAAGATAATTTATGAATACACATATTGATTTAGCAAATGTTTGATTTGGTGATAGGGATGGTGACATATCTAGATTGTAGAAGTTCTCTTACCAATTAGTTAGTACCATAGTTTCATACTTAACAATCGGCTTAATGGTTCCCATGATTTATTCATTATTAAATATGGTTGGACCTGGTAAGCCTACAAATGTTGTTAAAGATAAAATTCGTGGTTCTTCAATTTTTATGTTGCACCACTATTCTAATGGCTCATAATTTGGTTTTGAGAAGATGGAGTTTGGTGCATTTGGACATCTACATTTGGTGTAGTTTCCCCAAATGAACAATGTGTTAATTTAATAGTCTTTATTGGATCCTCAAGTGGGAACATAATTGTGTAATTAAGTTCTCCTTTAAAGTATGAAAGGGAAGAATCATGGAAAGAACATAGTTTTCTTCTTATTTCTTTTCCACAAACAACATGGAGCAAATTCTATCAATGGAAAAAAAACATAGTTTTCTTTTTGTTTCTTTTCTAGAAATAAAATGGAGCAAGTTTTACCATTTGTGAATCTAACACTAATTCAAAGAGAAGAGGTTCATAAGATATTTTACTATCATATGTTAATCTCACTCAAATGGATTTGCATTAATCCCACCTAGGATAGAAAAAATAAATTTGTACATTTAGTAAGTTAAAGACCACTTTTATTACCTCAAAGTTGAAAATTATATATATATAAAGGCACAAGCACATTAGTAAGTATCCTGCCCATTTATATTTTTCTCCATTTATATTTTTCTCCTTCCCTGAGATGAATGTATACATTGCATGCCCATTTATATTTTTCTCCCCTCCATGAGTTGGATGAAAGTATACATTGCATGCACATTTATATTTTTCTCCCCTCCATGAGTGGATGAAAATATACATTGCATGTCCATTTATATTTTTCTCCGCTCCATGAGTTGAATGTATACATTGTAGATATATAGATTCATTAAAGAGGCAAAGTTTGCATGTACTACCAGAAAACGTTAAAGGTTTGCATCCGCAACATGAGCATCCATAACTTTTCAAAAAATAATAAAAACAATTTACCCTTACCCCCTTTCTAACGTTGGGAAAGAAAACATGGCAGATTAATTACTTTGATGTTTTTTTCCTCGATTATAGTCAATATATTTTAACAAATGGCATCATTAATTATCACGATTCAATAAAAAAAAATATTGTTTAGAACAATTAATATAATATATTTTTTTACATGATAAATGAATTAATTATTGCAGATATTTATATTTTTAAACTTCCATGTTTAATATTTTTCCAAACCAAAAACATATTCTACGTGTAATAAATGGTTAAATGAATCTGCTCTAAAATAATAGCTAAAATAGAGATATATTATGAGAACATGAAATTTTTAATATTTTTAATTCAAGGATTTTGTATTAGCGTCGAATATTAATCGTTGTTAATTATAAACAATTCGGTTTCTATGCCATGCATGGAATCACATAAAAGTACAATACTATGTCATAGGGATTCATGACATTCACTTTATAGGGAACAAGTGATCAGATAAGTGAAACAGTGCGAATGGATGCCACTTTGAAGAGAATTATATTACTGTAAAATTCAACAAGGAGATTGTTGAAAAGAGAGTTTTTATTTTGAGTATTTCTTTTAAAACGTGATGAAATATCAATAGTATACGAACAAATATAAATGTAGAGTTTGGTTCAATTTATTTTTCCTATGCACAAATTCCAATGGGCTTGCTTCTTTAATTTGTTCCAATGGGACCAAGAGCCGAGGGACCAGTTTTTTTAGGGATAGGGTTCATCAAGGTTTCTACATATGTTTATTTCAAGTCTTGCATGGCAAGTGAGGTGGGCAATTAGCGATCTTTCCAAGTTTATTATTATATTAACCACACGCTAAGTAATTGATAATTATTGTTGAAAAACGTTCAGGCGACCATTCATCGTGCCACCCTTTCAATTGTTTGCATTCCCATGCCAAAAAGGGGAATACTATTCTTCATCAGCCCTCAACTTTCACAACGTGGTGCAACAAGCGTTGTTGATAAAAATGTAGCAGCTACTTGGCATGTGTGCTCTACAGAGACGGAACAAGACATTAACATTGGCCTCTACATTGGAGAAAAATTGGCAGTTGCTTTCCCACTCTTGAGGTCATGGTTTAAATCATGAGGAACCATAAACAAATATTACTGGGTTAGTGGGGCATATAGACCATGCAGTTGGCCCTCTTGTTGTAGTTTTGAGGGTTTTTTATACCATTCACAAGCTTGAGGAAAGCCTGTTATCCAATCTGCGGTTGGACATATGGGGCTATTTGGCAGTGGTGAATAACGTGAATAGCCTTGAGGAGGCGCTTAAGTTCTTGAACGAGAATTGCACTGTGGCCTCTTAGTGGTTGGAGGACACCGTAGAGTACCTTGATAGGCATAATGTATGCAAAGGGTGTCATTTTCCTAGATTGAAGGAGCCTCTAGAGGGATTGAAGGGATTATAGAGGGATCGAGATCAATCCTGGCTCAATTGAGGGTTGTTGGATGTGGCATTGGATAAACTTGAAGGGGAATTCATGAAGCTTCTTGTGGAGAAATATGTGCTTCTTCCCTTTCTGTTTTATTTTTTTCTCACTCAGAGTATGTGTGTTTTATTCTCTCCTTTCTCAAAAATTCCTAAAAGAGATTGGATTCATAAAGTCTTTTAGCCCACACAAACACCCATTTTCTGTTCCGAGCATCTCTTTTTCTCTATTTTTATTTTGCTTTGTATAACTAGCTTGGTTGGAGAGCGCCATGGATAACTACAACCACTTGAGAAGTGAATAATGAAAATATAGAATCATCAATAATATGTACTCATTCTACTCACGACACCCATCTTTCTTGTTTATGCTTCTTTCCAAGAATTCAACAAAAGAAAAAGAAACGTTAAAATGAAGACACATGACATAGTTCAAGAACTGATTATTATTGTTGCCCATTGACTACAAAACCCAATGAATTATCTTGTGAGTTGATAATTCACTATCAGGGTGTTGTAATTGATAAGAGGTTTTATGGGTTTTGAATCCTTCAACCAAGTATTCAGGGTATATTGAATAACAAATTGGGATTTAGTTTGGTTAGGATAGCAGAACCAGTTGTCTTAACTTCGAGATCAACATTGTTTATCTTTATGTGCAAGTTTTGAATCAGACCTATCAGATTTCTATATATCCATAAATAAATTTAGCTCCATGCAATAAGCTCCTTTTTGCTCAGAAGTACCCAACATACGACATGGTTAGTGATCTACCTAAATTCGTAGCCTTGTATTTTGTCAAGTCAATTTACTTGATTGGTATGTGAAATCGGTCTTGTTAGGCTTTAAGTTGAATTTTATCAAAGATGTATGATATTAAGAAAAGAAATACTTGTGCTTATAAGGTTGCAAAGTTCTTGCAATTCATTGGTTTGTCAATATAAATGATGGAAAAAGGTTTCTAAGGGTATGCTTTTGTGTTCAAAGGGGAGACTCCACGAACTAGTTAGAAATTTGATTTGTTTGCAGTAAGTGATCAATTACATTCATATGCAGCGTTGGGATGAAGGTAACAAGTACAAATCCTTGTATAGATACAAATTCAGGACTATAGGATCTCTAGGGTTTTATTAATTATCTCTCACCATTCTGGAAATTAATTATCTCTCACCATTCCCAAAATTGTTCTTTCCTTACTGAGGTGACGACTCTAGTACATAATAGGTTATTTTACACATGACCAAATCCGTGTACTTATCTCCATCCGATTCCTTTGGCATTTCACATGTTTTACATAGCATGTTGCTGCAACTGAATCCTTTGGTGCTTCACATAGCAAGTTGTTGCAAGAAGCACCGCCATGATGATGAAGGGTTCCAATGCCATGTGAAGCAGAGGGGATGGGAGGTGGGGGATCCACTTGTAGATTTCCATCTAGGACTTTAACGACCTCGTTCATTGAAGGCCATGAGAATGATTATGTTCCTATGCACATAATGGTTCATAATGGTTAATTGACTTACTAAATCGATCAAGCTAGAGTGAATATGTGAAGGAAGTTGTGGAGGTGGCTATGATGAGATAGGTGGAGGCGGTGTAGATGGTGAAAATCGGGGAAAATAATTTGTACATGGATTCGTCAAATGGAGGGGTAGTTTAGCACATGGACAAAGATGGTTTTCAAAAACCTGTCAGTGAATTAGTGGACAAAGATGATTTTCGAAACTCGTCAACCATGTTATAATTGCAAATGCGGAAAACACAATCTCACAGATCATAAACATAGAGATCTTACGTGGTTCACCCAAACATTGGGCTACATCCACCAAGGGAAGGCATCGGTTGTCTTATTATTCAGATAATAGAGATTACAACAACTCACTCACTCTCTTGTCTGCCTCTATGGGATTACAAAATATATAAGAATACATAGTTACAAAAGAATTGATTATCGCAAACGCATCTCTAATTTTGTCTCATTGGTTACAACCAATCACTGATTTATAGGATCTAGAATCCCAAACTTGGAAATTCATTGTCACTGTTTCCAACAGTCTCCACCTTGACAACAATTAACCATATACCTTGCTCCTTCTTCTATTCATCACCTTTTCTACAAGCCAAGAGAAGCCAAGCACCATCGTAGCTTCTATAACAATACTGGTTTTGTGAATATGTCTGCGCAATTCTCTTTTGTATGCACTTTCTCAAGAGAGACTCCACCTTCATCGATGACTTGTCTTACAAAATGGTACTTAATAGGTATATGTTTTGTTTTATTGTGATAGGATGGATTCTTAGTCAAGTGAATAGCACTTTGACTATCACAAAGTAACTTTACTTTGTCTTGCATCCTTCCAAACTCACCAAACAATCCTTTCAACCAAACCGCCTCTTTGCAAGCATGTGAAGCAACTACATATTCTACTTCTGTAGTAGATAAAGCAACAATGTTATGTATCTTTGACATCCAACTAATAGCTCCAACTGCAAGAGTAAAGACATACCTTGAAGTCAACCTTCTCTTGTCCAAATCATCTGCAAAATTAGAATCAACATATCCGCAGACTAACTCACGACCACTGTTATAGGTGATATAGTAATCACTTGTGCCCCTCAGATACTGAAGCACCCATTTCACTGTTGCCCAATGCTCTTTACCTGGATTTTCCATAAACTTGCTGACAACCCCAACTGCATGTGAAATGTCTAGCCTTGTACTAACCATTGCATGCATTAGACTTCCTACTGCATTAGCATATGGTATTCAAGACATATATTCATTTTCTTCTTTTGTACTAGGACATAAACTTGAAGAAAGATTAAAATGAAAAGCCAAAGGGATTGAAACTGGTTTCACATTGTTCATACCAAACCTCAAAAGTATCTTCTCAACATACTTCTTTTGTGACAACCAAATCTTACCATTCCTCCTATCTCTGAATATCTCCATGCCCAAAATCTACCTTGCTGCTCCTAGATCTTTCATATCGAATGTCCTAGCCATCTGAGCCTTTAACCTGTTGATCTCAGTCATGATTTTTATTGATAAAATCATATCATCAACATACAATACTAAGATAATGAATATGCCATTATTCAATTTCTTAAAGTAGACACAATGATCATACTCACTCCTTGTATAATTCTGGCTCACCGTGAAAGAGTCAAATTTCTTGTACCATTGTCTAGGCGACTGCCTCAGACCATACAATGATTTATTGAACCTGCAAACAAATTTCTTGCTGCGATTCTGAACGAACCCTTCTAGTTTTTCCATGTAAATTTCTTCATCCAAATCTCCATGTAAGAAAGTAGTCTTAACATCTAGTTGCTCCAACTCCAAATCAATCAATGCAACTAATGCTAACACAATTCAAATTCAAACAGTCTTTACAACTGGGAAAAAAATCTCATGAAAGTCAATACCTTCTTTCTAAGAATATCCTTTCGCAACCAGCCTTGCTTTGTACCTTTCCACTTTATCATCAAAACCATTCTTCACCTTGTATACCCACTTGCAAACTATAGTTTTTTTGTCTCTTGGAAGTTCTACTAGGTCCCATATAGCATTCCTCTCTAATGCCTTCATTTCATCCTTCATCGCTTCTTTCCATTTATCACTGTTCGAACCCTTCATAACTTCTTGATAGCATGAAGGTTCATCATCATTAGTACTTAAAGAAACTGATGAAACAAAATCATTATACCTTCTTGGAGGATTTCTGACCTGTGTAGACCTCCTTAGGGAAGTTTGTGGCTCATCCACAATCTGTTGACGGTCATCATCAACCATGTCTTCCTCTACTGCAAGAGACTCTTCATGAACATCTTCTGAAACTTGTTCATGTTCACCTTCATTAGTTTCAAACTAAATTTTCTAATACTTTGGTGCTTCTTCCTGTTTCATTTGAACATCTACATTTGATTTGATGAGAGATGATTCATCAAATATTACATCTCTGTTAATGATGATCTTGTGGGTAGTAAGATCCCACAACCTGTACCCCTTAATACCATCACCATATCCAACAAAGATAAGCCTTTTTGATTTTGGATCTAATTTATAGCGCCGATGTTTCAGAATTAAAGCACATGCTTCACAACCAAAAACTTTAAGATTAGAATAATTACAAGGGTGATGTTTTCATACCTCTTCAAGAATCTTGCACTCTATTGTTGTTGATGGTGATCAATTCACTAGATAGAAAGCTGTAGATACAGCTTCTACCCACAGTTCCTCCTGCAAGTTGGCGTTACTAAGCACACTCCTTGCTCTCTCTAGAAGAGTCCTATTCATGCGTTCAATAACTCCGTTTTGCTAAGGAGTATAGGCAGTGGTTTTATGCCTATCGATCCCAAATTCCTTGCAATAATTCTCAAACTCCATTGATGTAAATTCACCACCATTATCAGTTCTTAAACATTTAATGGATCTACCAGTGTTCTTTTCCACTAAAGCTCTAAACTACTAGAAAACTGTAAATATATCAGCCTTACTCTTTAACATATAGATCCACACCTTCCTAGAGAAATCAACTATAAAATTTACAAAATATGATGATCCTCCATATGAAATAGTAGGGAATGGTCCCCAAACATCAGAATGGATATAATCAAGGATTTCTTCACTGGTGTGTCTTCTAGTTTTAAATCTTTGCCTATTCCGTTTTCCATAAATACAGTGCTTGCAGAAATCTAACTTTAAAGACTTTAGACTAGGAAGTAACTTGCGATCAATTAATACCTTTAATCCGTGTTCGCTCATATGACCCAACTATTGATGCCACAGTCGAACAAAATCTCTTTCATTCTCAGATACCACTATTGCATGATATGATTCAGTCCTCCCTTCTAACAGAAATAGGTTACCAACTTTCTTTGCTTTCATAACCAGTAGAATTCCTTTGTAGACCTTCATAACTCCACCTTGAACAATTCTCTTGTAACCTCATGTGTCCAAGACTCCCAAAGAGATTAGGTTCTTCCTAAGCTCATGTACATGTCTTACATCATTTAGTATTTTAACAGTTCCATCAAACATCTTAATTCGAATGCTACCAATTCCCACAACTTTAGATGAAATATCATTTCCCATGTAAACTACTCCATCATCTATAGACTGGTAAGTAATAAACCAATGTCTATGAAGACACATGTCGTTTGAAGCACCAGAATCTAATAACCATTGTTGATCATGACGTGAACCAGTACTAATTGATAAAACTTCATCAACCATACCTGAACCTGTTGCTGAACTTGTTTCAGTTGCGTTTGCTTCCTTCATATCTTTTGGAGGGTCTTCTTTGGAGGCTTGCTGTCACTTCCAACAATCCTTCTTCAAGTGTCCAGATGATCTAAAAATGAAGAAGAATTGAATTCTTGAAATTATTTGCAAGATTTAATTCATGTGTTAGAATGCAACTGGATCAATTTGCAAAACAAAATTTATGGAAATTACTCATTCAAGATGCATATAAACAACAACAATAAATAGTGAATAGAAAACACATAACACAACAAATGATAAAGGAGTTCACCTCTCTCTTGGGCTACATCTCCTGGTCCAGCTTCCAATGGATCTTTTGTATTATTTTCTCAAAGTGCTAAAAAATGTGCTTTACAATGCTCAAAATGCCAAATAGATGGCTCCAATGGCTTCAGAATGTCCAAAGACCCCTAGCTAGGCTTTTTCGACACCTCTTTTGGCCAAAAATTGAAGAAGATAGGCTTCCTGGAAGTTCCCCTTCAAACTTGCTGTCTCTGGATCGCCAAAATGCACCCTTGTTGGCCCCCACGCGCATTTATGTGTAAAAACCCAGCACCGGGTGCAACCACACAACCGGTGTGAACTGTAGGATGGTTATGGGCGTGCCTAGCCCCTAATCGCCAAGGCTATGGTTGTGTGACCCATATGACCGCGTGCAAGTGGAAAAATGGGCTCCATTTCCAAAAGCAAATGGATAATGGACAAGTGGCGGGTCGTTGGTTTGTATAACCATTGAAACCAAATCAAAATACAAATCCACACGCGTGCACCAATGATATAACAATGGGTCATATGTTATTGTATATACGAATGGGGGCCGGGGCTAAGCCCCAGCTCGGGCCCCGCGCCAACCATACACATATGCAAATTTAAATATATATAATGCCATATATATAACAAGGTCCAAACGGTGGCATGCTGGTTTGTGGCCCTTCCCAAGTCTCTTCCCCTGCCCAGAGGTCGCGGGGTCGAGTCCTACTGATTGCAAAGATTTTAAACCACCGACTAGGTGACACGTGGTGACCATTGATTGGGCCACGTGTCACCATACAATTAGCCACCAAGATGCCATGTGTCAGCAACTCATTTGTCCACTTAACTGCCAACTGTCCACACAACTGCTTGCCACATGTCGTATGACCTTGCCACGTGTCATATGGTCTGCCACGTTAGCATCCGTACAGACTGTACAATCAACATCCCTTTTTTTTGCCTGTTTGTCATTTTGAACAGAAAGCGATATCTCTCTCTCCTAACATCTGTTTGAACCCAAATGAGTTGTGTTGGGTTCATGACGGCGATGCCTACACTCCTATTTGATTTGAAGTGATTCTGAGCACTTTGAATTTTTGAGCAAAATTTGATCCCCTGGATCACACCTCCCCATTGGAAATATTTTGGACCTCCAAAAGACTATTTTCAGTCTATTTGAAGATGAGGGTATAGCTCCCTCACCTTTCCAACCTCAATCCACTTGGCTTTGCTTGGATTTGTACCTTTAAGACAAACTCGAAGATACTCCACATTTCCTCGTTTTGAAGTTCGCATTCCCCTGTCAAGGATTGTGTCTTCATGCAGTTCTGTAAGATATTCTGGGGAAAATCATCTATAGAAGGAATCTGAACATGCTCTCCTTGATCATCAATCAAAGGAGGCTCATACAATTTCAAATTCTCAACATTAACANCCTCTCCTTACTGATGTAAAGTCAAACTTCATCTCCAACTTGGAAACTATGATCAACACGATGCTTGTCATGTCTCGTCTTTTACTTGGCTTAACTCTTTTCCAACTTCTCTTGCACCATTTGATGTATCGACTGAATTTGTTCAATGAACTTTTCTTCCCTATCAATGTCATATTGACCATCAATAGCAATATCCTTCTCAAAGATAAAATCTAAAGGAGATTTGGGCAAATAGCCAAAACATGCTTCAAATGGCGACGTTTGAGTTGAAGAGTGCTTAGCTCGATTGTAAGCATGTTGAATGTAGTGTAAATGCTCATCCCAAAGTTTAGGATGCTTGCTACAATAACCACGAAGAAGATGCACCACTTTTATATTTACCACTTCTGTCTGACCATCGGTTTGCAGATGAAAAGCTGTGCTCTTTTTCAATTTGGTGTCCATGAGTGCCCATAAACTCGACCAAAAACTTCCAACAAATCGAGAATCCCAATCAGAAATAATGGATTTAGGCAATCCAAAATGCACCCAAACATTTTGAAAGAACATTTGTGCCATTTGCTCAGCTGTAACCTGCTTCTTACAAGGCATCAAAATACACATTTTGCTAAATCGATCAACCACAACATAAAGATAATCATGATTTCGTTTAGACATAGGTAGACCTCTTACAAAGTCCATAGAAATACTTTTCCAATGACGAGAAGGAATCAGAAGTGGAGTATACAAACCCAACTTTCGATTGCTAGGTTTGCTTGTAGCACATAATGAACATCTTTGAACATATCTCAAAACACTTTCATTCATTTTAGGCCAATAGCAGTACCTTTGCAAATTAGCCACTGTCTTGCCTACACCAAAATGACCAACAATAAGAGAAGAATGGGCTTCTCTTATTATGTTGATTCTTTCACCCTATGGAATACATAGCTTGCCAAGATGATACAAAAGATTATCATGCACATGGTAATCCAATTCTTCAACATGGTTAGAATGACACAAAGTCTCATATACTTCTTTAAAATCAGTATCTAAATCATATTTCTCAACATAACTCTCATGCATGATAGGACTATGCTTAAGAATAACGGAAGCACTAATAATAGGCCTTGAAAGTATATCAACAACTTTGTTATAAATTCCCTTCTTATACCTGATGACCAAGTGGAAATGTTGTAGAAAACCCATCCATCTGAAGTGCCTAGCTTGTTGTAGCTTTGTTTGTGATTGTAAGTATTGCAGTGGTTGATGATCTGTGTGGACAATGGCTTCTTTCTCCAACAAATAATGTTTCCATTTTTTCACACTTTGCACCAATGCATACAACTCCTTATCATAAGTAGGATAGTTAATCACGACACCATTAAAAGTTTCAGAATGAAAACAAATGGGCTTACCATGTTGTAGCAAGACTGCTCCCATTGCATAATTGCTTGCATCTGTTTGGATTTCAAAAGGTTGTCTTAAATTTGGAAGTGCAAGAAATGGCGCTGAACTGATCTTCTCTTTCAAAGAATCAAAAGCCTTCTATTGATTGCCTCCCCATTGGAAAACTTGCTTGACACTTGTCACTGCATGTAATGGAGCTGCAATGGAAGAAAAATTAGCAATAAACTTTCTCCAATATTGGGCTGCTCCCAAAAAAATTCTTACCTCTGTCACATTGTTGGGCTTGGGCCATTCCACTATGACTTTGACCTTGGAGGGATCAATTTTTAATTCGCCTCCACCAACAATATGCCCTAAGTAAATAAGTGAAGTCTTTCCAAACTCACATTTGGACATCTTCAAAAACAACCTTTCCTTTCTCAAAACATCCAAAACTTGTTTCACATGTTTAACATGCTTTTCACGAGATTTGCTAAAGATCAAAATGTCATCCAAGTAGACAATAACAAAATCATCAAGAAAAGGCCTTAAGACATCATTCATAACTCTCATGAAAGTAGCAGGTGCATTGCAAATTCCAAAAGGCATTACCATCCACTCAAACAAACCTTGCTTTGTTTTGAAAGCTGTCTTCCATGTGTTTCCTTTGACAATCCTGATCTAATGATATCCACTTCTCAAATCTAACTTAGTAAAATATTTAGCATCTTTCAATTGATCAAGCAAATCATCGATTCTAGGAAGAGAATAACGATTCTTTATCGTAATCTTGTTCAAAGCCCTGAAATCAACACACATACACCATGTACCATATTTCTTTGGCACTAACACAATTGGAGATCCACATGGAAATGAGCTTGGTACAATAACTCCTTTGTCGAGCAAATCTTGGATTTGTTTTTTAATTTCAGCATTCTCCATGACTGACATCCTGTACATACCAATGTTTGTGTTAGAAAAACAGGACCGCAGAGAAATAAAATAAAACAAATACAGAAACAAAACATAGAAGACACACAATACAAGAGAGACACAGATTTACGTGGTTCACCCAGTGTGGGCTACGTTCACCAGAGAAATTGCCAGGTCCTTCCTTTATTATTATCTAGCAAAATGAAGGGATACAACCTACAACAAAACCCGCTGTAACTTCCTCTTATTTCTCTCACAGTCTCCTCTCTCAGAATACAATATTCACCATCATCCATAGCCGCAATACATTTCCCTCATAAAAGAGGGTTGCCTTCTAGGGCA
>ML810515.1:50871-69809 GCA_009831015.1 Picea engelmannii | reverse complement strand
ACTGTTATGCTGCTGAGATTGCTAGAGACCTCTTCTTTGGTAATACACATTGTAAGCTGCATTTCATAAGCTATTCACCCCTCTCTTGTGTGAATAAGCTTGGAGTTCTTTCATCCACATTTCATCTTTTCTTGTAAGGAGAAAAATCAGTTGAGGGCCTCAAAGATCCTTCCATTGGAGAGGGAAGGGACCCAAGTCCTCTTTTTCCATTGTGTATCTTTGGATTTCATCTATCAGACCAGCTAATACATTGGTGATATTGGTCCATTGTTATTTGTTTTTATTTTTATTTCCATGCTCATGTTTCTATTTAGTTTTTGTTTAATTCTTGTTAATAGTTTAGTTGTTTTCTTTCTAACCTTTTACATCACAGCTGTCATGACTAGCAGAGCCCAACTAGGCATGTAAGCACTCACTTTTTTCTCACACATCGACGAAAAGAGTGCAAACACCAATTTCTGCCTGTTATTGAGAGAAAGAAGAGCCACCTCCTTGGCTCAAATGCAGGACGCGACTATAGAGGTGGAATCTAATGTACTAGTAGCTGACAGACTGAGAAACAAGGCCGAGGCAGATAGGAGAAAGGGAAGGTCGGAAGCCTCGACTTCTGACCTATCGGTGTCCCACCCTCAAGTAGATGAACTAACCAAGATGGTGAAGTCTCTGTCTGCAGAGATGGAAAGACTGAAGGTAGAGAGGAGGCAAGCATACAAGGGCCCTCAGAGCGCCAAAAACAAAGGAGGTTTTTGGAGGCCAAACAATATCACTTCCCCGATGATGCAAAGAGACAGAGATGACTAGAAAATTCAGGCCCCTTTTCAAAACAATTTTGTGGCTGAGGGAGAAGGAGGGGAAACAAACGAACTTGAGCCTAAAATACATTGCTTTGGAGATACTCCTCCTTTTCCTCATCTCACTCAATCAGAATACGAAGAGTCTCTCATGGACAATCAACTAAATGAATTGAGCAAGGGAGACAAGGTTAGTGGCGGCCGAGGCAGGTACAACCTGAGGTCCGATAAAAAGACAACAGCGCCTGATATTCCTGAGCAATCCACTAGAACAGAAAAACTTGCTAATGCAGTATCCGACAGTCATGGAGGTAAGAAGGCTCAACCCCTCTCTCCCACTGTCCACAATCATGTTCCTGAAATAAGAGAAATTCCAAAGCCTACATCTTCTTTAAATTTCGAGCATGAGATTCAAAAGATCAGAATCCCTGTGCCCCTCATCGAGCTGATTAAACATGGAGAATTTAAAAAGCGCTTTTCTGAGATTTTACAGTCTGAAGCCTCATGCCTTCCCACAGACTCCATAAACTTCCAAGACGAAAAGCCAACAGTTGTCCTAGGTCCCATGGTAGAAGATAGAGATGATTCATCCCCTCCCTTCTACACATCCCTGAACATACATGATAAGGTGCTGCACAACTGCTTGATGGATTCAGGGGCTTCTCACAACCTCATGCCCAAAACTATCATGGAAGAGTTAGGACTAGAAGTCACCAGAGCCTATCATGACCTCTATTCCTTTGACTCCAGGAGATTTCAGTGTCTTGGAGTTATCAAAGACCTGGTTGTGACCTTGTTTCAACTACCCATGAAGAGTGTGGTCATGGATATTGTAGTAGCTGACGTCCCCCCCAAGTTTGGTATGCTATTATCAAGATATTGGATAAAAATACTGGGGGGAACCTTGCATATGGACCTCACATATGCTACTATCCCAGTGTTCAGAGGAGAGCATAGAAGACTATACAGGGAATCCCAACTGGCCTATATAATCAGGGATGAGGCCAAGCCTACCAACCATCCCATCTTTGCCTTGGACACTGACTTAGGCTCCAGTTTACTACAACTCACCCATGCTCCCGAGCCTCCTCTCAAACTCAGAAAGTAGCCCACCAGTTCCCCCAAACTTCCTTCCTCCAGCACCCCCGTCTGGAAACTGTTCTTTGATGGAGCCTCTTCCAGGGAAGGCACTGGAGCTAAGGTGGTTTTTGTGTCACCTTCTCAGGAAACCATATCTCTGTCATACAAATTAGAATTTGAAGCTACGAACAATGTGGCAGAGTATGAGGCTCTTTTTCTGGGATTAAGAGCTGCGAGGGAAATGGGAATTCAGGAAGTAGCAGTGTTCTGTGATGCAGAGTTGGTGGTCCAGCAGATCATAAACGCTTATCAGGCTAAGCATCCTCTACTCAGAAGCTACAGAAATGAGGTATGGGACCTAGTTGACAGTTTCTTCTCAACATTTAACATTTCATTCATCCCAAGAGAGGAGAACACAATGGCAGATTCCTTGGCTACATCGGCTAGCAATTTCAAAGTACCTTTGCCACCCAAGTTCAGATATGATGTAGAGGTAAAATACATGCCCTCCATACCTGACAACGTCAAACATTGGAAGGTGTTCGAGGATGACCTCGAGGTCAAGAGGTTCTTGGAGACTGTCGAGGAATTTTCAGAAATGCACATAGACCAAGACGTCATCTCAGAGGAAGAGCTTGATGGGGGTAATTTTCTGAATAAGATTAAAGAGCGTGACATTGTACAACTGCCCAACAACCATATTCCCAGAGGACTGGTTCCTTTGGAAAGGCTTTTCGATAGAAACGATGTGTCGTTAAAAGGAGAAGTCTCAGAGGAGGACACTGGTACTATTCAGTGCAACATTGGAACCGAGAGTGAGCCCAAGTATGTCAAATTGTCAAGAAGTCTGACAAAGGAGCAGAGGTCTGAATACATTGGACTTTTGAGGGAATTTGCTGATGTGTTTGCCTGGACCTACGAAAGCCTCAAAACCTATGACACCTCTGTCATCGAGCATAAAATTCCATTAAAGGAGGAGGCAAAGCCATTCAGGCAGAAGCTAAGACCGATCAATCCCATGCTGCTGCCTGTCATGGAGAGGGAAGTGAAGAAGCTGCTTCAAGCTCAGATCATTGTACCACTAAGATATTCAGAGTGGGTGGCCAACTTGGTCCCAGTAAGGAAAAAGAATGGAGAAATCTGACTTTGTGTAGACTTCAGAAACCTGAACAGGAGCTCACGGAAGGATAACTACCCCTTGCCAAAGATGGAACATATACTGCAGAGGGTGACAGGAGCTTCCAGGATGTCCATGGTTGATGGTTTCTCTGGCTACAATCAGGTCTCTGTTCTACCTGAGGACAGGGAAAAGACAACATTCACCACTCCATGGGGCACATTCATGTATGCCAAGATGCCATTCGGACTAATAAATGCAGGGGCGGCATTCCAGCATGCCATGGACATAGCTTTCGTTGGGGAAAAGGATAAATTTGTGGTCATTTATCTGGATGACATCACAGTGTTTTCAAAATCTGATAAAGAACACCGTCCCCATCTCAAGAAAGTTTTCTTGAAATGTAGAAAGTTTGGCATTTTATTAAACCCCAAGAAATCTCTATTCTCCCTGTAGGAGGGAAAGTTACTAGGCCACATAGTATCGGCAGAAGGAGTCAGGATTGACCCCAACAGAGTTGAGGTGATACAAGCCTTATCAATCCCGAGGTCCAAGAAGGAGGTCCAATCTTTCGTCGGTAAAATTAATTTTCTGAGGAGGTTTGTGCCTAACTTTGCTGAGGAGGTAAATCTTATAACAACCATGTTAAAGAAAGAGAATGAAGTAAGGTGGACCCCTCAATCGCAACATTCCTTTGAACAAATCAAGAAGGCCCTGAATGAAGCCCCTGTGCTTATCAGTCCCGACTACTCAAAGGATTTCCTTATTTTCTCCTTTGCCTCACCTGACACAGTGGCTGATGTTCTATTACAGACAAATGACAGTGGGCTAGAGCAACCTATTTCTTATTTCAGCTGAGCATTGAGGGATGCCGAAGTCAGGTATGACACTATGGACAAGCAGACTTATGCTCTAGTAAAATCTCTCAAATCTTTTAGAACCTACATCCTGCAGTCAAAGATCATTGCCTATGTCCCCTCAGCTGCTGTTAAAGACATTCTTATTCAGCCTGACATAGACGGGAGAAGGAGTAAATCGATAGCCAAAATCCTGGAATTTGACATGGAAATAAGGCCCACCAAATTGATCAAAGCTCAAAGTTTAGACAAATTGTTGGCTAAAGCAAACTGCCAAGCTTTGGGGATAAGTTTCATCAACGAATGCTCGGATATTCAGTAGAAGCAACTGCCTGATATAGACCATCAAAGGGAGCCCCCATTGGCTCAATGTCCTTGGTATAAGGATGTCATATACTTTCTGCAGGAGCTGCGACCTCCAGACAGCCTGCAAAGAAGAAAAGCAAGAGCTCTAAAGCTCAAAGCAGTCAAATACTGCCTGATCGATCAAGTGTTATATTGGAAAGACCCGCTGGGGGTGCTTTTAAAATGCATGAGTCCACCAGAGGATGAGATGATAGTGGCTAAATTTCACAGTGGCTTGTGTGGAGGGCACCATTTCTGGAGAGCCACAACCCACAAAATCCTCAGGGCTGGATACTACTGGCCTACCGTGTTCACTGATGTCTACAAAAGGGTAAGAGCCTGCATCAATTGTCAAAAATTTGCAGGAAAGCAGCAGCTCAGGTCTCTGCCGTTAAATCCAGTGGTGGTTTCAGGGCCTTTCCAGCAATGGGGCCTAGATTTCATTGGATAAATTCACCCTGCCTCTAGTGGGCAGCACAGGTGGATCCTGACTGCTACAAATTTCTTTACCAAGTGGATTGAAGCTATCCCCACCAGGAGTGCTTCCCACAAGGTAATCATTGGATTCTTGGAGGACCTCATCACAAGGTTCGGCTGCCCAAGTAAGATTTTCACTGATAATGCAGCCGCTTTCGGGGCTGAACCACTAGCCAAGTTCTGCGAACAATTCGGGATCAAATTGATTGACTCCACCCCATATTATCCACAGGGCAACGGTCTAGCATAATCCTCCAACAAAAGCCTGATAAGGATCATCAAAAGGTTGTTGGAAGACAACAAAAGGGCTTGGAGCTCAAAGTTGAAATTCGCCCTATGGGCTGATCGGGTGACTACAAAGAGATCTATAGGTCTCTCCCCTTTCCAGTTAGTCTACAGAGCCGAAGCTGTCTTCCCTTCTTAGCTGGCCATTCCCGTAGCGAAGTTCTTCCAGGATTATCAAGAAGAGCCCAATGACATGATTAGAAGGATTCATCAGCTAGTAGAGGTCTAGCAGGCTATGGAGCAGACAGTGGATAGGATTCAGGACCATCAACAAAAGATCAAGCAGGTCTTCGATAGGAAGGTCAAGAAGGAGCAGTTCCAGATAGGAGACCTGGTGCTGAAATGGGATGCTCCTAAACAAGATAAGGGCAAACAAAACAAATTTGAAGCCCTGTGGATTGGGCCTTTCGGAATCTCTGAGATTTTCTCAAATAACACATACAGGTTGCAAGGTTTGGAAGGCGAAGAATTTTTTAGCAGCCCAGTAAATGGGCACTTTCTTAAAAAATATTTTTTCTGAGCCTCCAGTGGCTCCTATGTTTTGTAAATATTGCCTTTTATGTTATTTTTTTTTACTTTTGTTTCAGCTTAGTAAGTGACTCCATAGCCCAACAGCAAGGCAGTGGAACTGCAAAATGAGTCCTTAGAGCATCACAGGGATGACTCTATCCCCCATGGAGCCTAATGTTAGCAACAATTGTGGTATCAGGGAACAAAGGTACGCAGGTCTGCAGGATTCCACGATAAGTGCCCAAGCACAGTACACAGAAGAAATCTGTTTGGGGCCCGAGTCAAGCAAGCGAGCCTGATCATGGACATGAGAAGCAGCAAAAGAGATCTAGACCATTAGTCTAGGAAAGGATGCATGGCGGGAGATCGACGTCATCGGGAAAGTCCTGATAGGGAAGCGCCCATCAGGGAACTTGAAGCCATTGGGATATCGGGGATCTTGGGGACGAGTGATTTGTGCACTTAAAAAATGCGAACCGTGAAACCCCGATGGAGAGTATGGTCAAGGGAATATGGTAGTGGTCACTTGGACCAGGGCCTAGTCAAAGGGATAGCACGGAAGGAGCCATCAGGGATCGAAAAATCGCGAGTCCCGTGGACACAAACATCGCATCATCATGAATGCTAAAACTCCGATGGAGGGTTCGACTACGGTCACATGGAGGCAGTGGTCATATGGTTCATGTTATAGTCGGTAGGGGCTAGCTCATAGAGGTGGAGTTCATCGCAAATCAGGGATTGGAGAGACGAGGAGTTCTCGACAGTGAGAACCGTGAAACCCCGAACCCCGATAGAGAGTCGGGGATAACCATGGTTAGGTGCCGAAGCCGTGAGGGTGAAGAAAGGGACCTGTGGATCGGGTTATTCGGTTGGCATATCGGGTATCGGATTTCTGGAAGCTGGCACCCCTTATTTCTTACACTTTGAAACTCCGAACCCCGAATTTCCGATAGCGCCCAGAATCGGGCCCATGGATTTGGCACCTGGTCATCGAGAAGGAGGCCTGGGGGAGGGGCGTTTATGTTTTTCATTCTGCCTCTCAGACCTCGATGACACGTATCCTCCATTTCATTATCTTGCACTCTTAGCCACCTCCGCCTCAACTTATTTCCCCTCACCTTGTTTAGTCACCGAATATCCTCTGCTGTCCCCACGTCACCTTCTTGTGCCACATCGCATCTACACCTTTAGCTCCTAAGAGCCCACGCATACCCAATATCCTGTCTGTCATGCCCATCACCTCAGCCTTATCAGCTCCGTCCACATTGGCCAGCCGAGTCCCCTTGCAGAAATCCAGCAAAGCAGCAGACAACCAAAGTTAGGTTACCACATCTCCCAAATGAATATTTGACCAGAGCCTCTCAGGTCCCGATGAATCAGTTAATGCAAATGAGGAAGGTGGGTGATACATCATCTCCTTCCTTAAATAGAAGGTTAGAAAGGAGCGTGTACAGAGACAGGCTGTCAGTTCCTCCTGACAAAGATCGCGTCTGACAGATGACTACATGGGCATTCTGCCCAATGTCTGCATGCGTAGCCTAACAGAGAAGCTCCTTAATTTCAAGCATTGAATTCATGATATGATTGCGCCTTCAATGCTTGAGTTAGTTCTAAGTATATGTAAGCATTTCTGCCATTTTTGTGGGTATCGATGGTTGAGCAAAGATCTCGGTTGTAAAGATTTAATGAAGCACTGATGCCCTGGTTATGTATAGACTTCTGAGACTTCTTGCCTTATGAATTCTAGTTTCTTTACATATTTGTTATACTGTGTTAGAGCAGCTCAGAATTGGAGGATCCAGTCGAGTTGTAGCTGTTATAGGATGATGTTGTAATGGATCGCTGTAATAGTTATGGAGTCTCTAATCGGTTCCTGTGATTTCCTTAACGCTGAATGACTTGGAATTGGAGGATCCAGTCAAGTCTTCTATTCAGTTTCTTGAAGCCTTGAACCAGGAGGATCCTGCATTCAGAGTTTTTCCCCTACAAACCATTGTAAGCCTGATTGCCCATAGTTGTTTGTTCACCTTTCTTACTAAGTCTTCCACCTGCTCATCTTTTAATCAACCCACCGGCTGAAGTTAGGATTCCAGACCTCCTTTGTTCTTTACCTACCAGATCCAGTCTGAGTTAGAGTGATATCTCCTCAAGTCTCTACCCATTTGATCGCCCATTTATCAAACCGTGACATAAAACTGATGGGCATTGGGTTCTGCTTCTACAAGCAATCCAGGAGCGACTTCCGACGCTAACAACAAGTATGAGGTATATGTATAGCCACAAGGGTTAACTCAATTGGTAAATGCTTTTGTGTAAAAGTCACCAAGGTCTCATGATCAAATCCCATTAAGGTCCTTGGTGTTACTTGTGAAAGGCATAGGGTTGGGCCAGGTACATTTGTTCTTGTGGAAATCCAGAAAGGCTCCAACATGAATTGCTCAAGGATGCATGCATGTATGGACTAAACTTGAGAGTTATTACCGATTTTCATAGAGGGGGAGATAGACTAGAAAACTGCTAAGCCTTGATATTTATGATTCAACCTCTTCAAGACCTATTGTCTAAGGCTAACAATGCCACTTACAAAGCCTCAAGGTTTAGCTCAAGTGGAAGATGCTCTTGTTTGAAAGATCAAACATCTTGAGATGAAATCCCATTGAGTCCCTTGGGGTTACATATGAAAGGCACAATGTTGGGTCATGAACACTGGCTCTCATGGACATCTAGAAAGACTCCAACGTGAATTGGCTAGGGACTCATGGATGTCTAGAATAACCTTGGGAGTTATAAAGTATTTTCTCACATAGGGAAATAGGCTTGAACAATACTATAACCCTCTAGTATATTATGTAGTGTCTTCTAGACCTATGGCCCTGGGCTTGAAATTTCTCTTACATAGAGCCCCAAGTGTTTTCTTAATTAGTATATTTTCTTGTGCAAAATTTCATGGAGGTCAAGATCAAATCCTATTGAGTTGCTTGGGGTTATTTGTGAAAGGTACGGGGTCAGGGTAGACACATTATCTTTTGTGGGCATTTGGAAAGGCTCCAACATAAATTGTCTAGGGACTTATGTATGTATGGACTAACCTTGGGAGTTATCCTTGTTTTCCATATAGGGAAAGATAGGCTAGAAAACAATTTTTTTTTTTTTTTGTATGTATGATGTAGCCTTTTCTAGATCCATTGTCTAGGGATAAAAATGCCTCTTACATTAACGCCGAGGTTATCTCTATTGGTATATTATCTTGTACAAAACTACATGAAGGTCCCGAGATCCAATTTAATTGAGTACCTTAGGGGTATATATGAGAGACACAGAGTTGAGCTAGACGCACTAACTCTCATGGACATCTAGGAAGGTTCCAACCTAAATTTCCTAAATTACATGTCAGGTTTTCCCTTTACCAAGCATGGTCATGATTGTGTCTTTGTGGTCATCGATTGGTTCTTTGAGATGGCCATTTTGGCACCATATTAAAAGAGTATCACATCCAAGGCCACTGCTAAGATATTTTTTGAGCATCTTTGGGTTCATTTTGGGCTATCGTGGACCATTATTTCAGATAGGGATAGCAAGTTCCTTAGTACCTTTTGGTCCAACTGATGGTCTCTAATGGACACCAAGTTGACCAAATCGACTGCCTTTCACCCCCAAACATGTGGGAAAATGGAAGTAGTAAACATGGTGATTGTGCATATCATGTGCATGTACAATTCCAAGCATCCATGTACATGGGATGAGAATATTCCATATGTTCAACATAGCTATAATAGAGCCCTTCATAGCTCTATTGGCCACAAACCTTTTCAAGTATGCTTGGGGTTCCAACCATTGGCCACCATTGATGTAGCTCTTCTTGTTCCATATTCACCAACATAGTCCTCCCATGTTCATACCAAGGTATATAGAGAAACTGGATTTTTTGAATGGATCCATGTAATGTCCCCACTTTGGGACATCATCACAGTGCAGAGATTTATGATGACCAGAGTAGCTAGATGGATGTTATAGCGAGTACAGAGGTATTTGAGAGGCATTGTGGGGTCCAGATGGAATTGATAATCATATTCCATCATTATGAGCCATTCCACATAGGTTGTCTTTGGTTTCATTGCATTCCGATGGTTTCCATAATTTTGACTATTTTGAGCTATAAGTTAATTGAAATCACTGAAGAGGTCATTTTGGGCACATTACTTGGAGGAACCTCTTAGTGTAATAGCTCATTGGAATCGGGAGGAGCAACACTATAGGATGGGATGGATTGAAGTGAATTTCAATGGCCAGGGAAGCCACAAGGAGAGATAAGGAGCTTTTCAGAGGTAAAAAGGTTAATTAATTAATTAAAGTGATTTAATTAATTAATTAAATATTAATAAAATGAAAGTCACTTTGGAGGGACAAGGTGAGCCAAAAAGTATAAAGTAAAGGCAAGGGCCTCTTCTCATTCATTCATGTATGATCTTATTTTGATATCTGGCTTCTAGCTAGTGAGCCCAACATTGGGGGTTTTGAGGGTTTTGACTTAACAAACCCTAGAGGACGATTTGGTGGTGAAATATTCCACCTACCTTGTCCCAAGCTTGGTCTCGAAGATGCAATACGCTCCCACACCATTCTAGTTCCATATCTACTCACTTGCAAGAGGATTCCACATAAGTTACTTGTGCAGATAGAGAGAGGGTATACCAGTTGGGGGGTTTCCAGCAAGGGGGGTGCACCATTCATTGAGGGAGGATTCGTCCTAGCTGAGGAGAAGTGATTTCGGGAATTCCAGTTATTTGGTTTTCCTTGTAGGTGTCCTAACATCATTCTTGGTGGTTTCCGGAGGCATTTCAGTGGCAGGATTATTGGTATTGACAGTGGGATGATTTCCCAAGAGGAGGGAGCACTATCATTAGGAGGGAAACTAGATCTAAGGATCTAGCAAGCATTTTGATGATTTGAGCACTTGGGTTTTCATTGCAGTGTCCTGATCTATCATTTTGGAGAGTTTCAGGAGGTTTGGAGGGCTCATTCACCCAGGCTGAATTATCTAGGGTTTCAAGCATCCAGAGGGGCGCACCATTCAGTGGTGGGTTTCAGATCTACAGTGTGTGAGAGGTATCTTGGAGATCCGGGCAACTCGGTTGTTCTTTCCATCACCCGATCTATTTTTTGGCATATTTCTTGAGGTTATTGGACATCTTTGGCACCAGGGTAGAATTGTTGAGGAGCTTCAACATTCTAGCAGGACGTGGCATCTTCTAGTGGGGGTTTGGCACTTGGCCCAGATCTACTTGGAATTGGTCCTCATCTCTTATTCAGCCTTTGGAGGCTTATTTTGTATTATCGAGATCTTTTTGTAGAATCTCTATTATCTATTTTCATAGTCATCTGTTGAGCATTGCAGATCAGCATCTCCATTGTAGCAGGTTCTTCTATCTTGTGAATTAAAGCATATTTGAGATGTTTTGGCTTGTCTATCATATTGCATATGGTTGAGGTATGTTCCATGGTTGTATATTCTTGTTTATAGATTCAATACACATATATAACACATCAGTAAACCCTAAGGCCGAAATCAATAGGCCATTCAGGAAGTAAACACATGTAAACAAGTAGATCAACAAAGTGTTTGACGAAATACCTCACTTAGAAAAAGTTTTAAAAGACACCCAAAACCGTGATGATCCTTGCATAATGGCTTGGGATCATTACAGTGGTATCAAAGCTTAGATTCCTACCAGCCAGTGGGTATTAGCAGAGTTACAATGAATATGGATATTGTTAACAGGATTGAGGAGTGTGCAAGTGAATATGAAACCATCAATAATTTCAGGGGGCTATTAACATTGCAATGGTTCCTATCCTATGAAAATCCTAGTTGGAACAAAAAGAAGATTGTAGGTTGAATCAAGGCAAGGGAGAAAACTAGAGCAGCCTTTGGTAGGAACCCCATGCCCATTAGGAGGGAAAAATAGAGAAACCCCACACCCATTAGGAGCACACAACGTTGCTACAGTTGCAAGGTGCCTTAGGAACCTGATCATAGGTGTAGGGGTAAGGGTAAGATGCATATTGTTGAGGTACGAGAGGACAATGATGATGAGGCATGTGAGGATGGATCGATTGAGGCTTATCTGGAGCAGTTTGAGGATGAGAGTGACTCTTGCATAGAGGCTAGCGATAGTGACTCTTTTACTGAGGATGAGGCTACTAGCACGCTTGAGGAGAATGTTGACCCTTGTGTAGTGGATAGGTAGCTGGATGGACAGGACGATAGCACCAGTGTCTCAGTAGACATATCACATACCATTGATGACCTTACACCTCAACAGAGTGGTGACACTAGTGAGGATTCACACATGTTAGCGCCTAGAGATGATGAGCTTCCTATGATGGCCATGACACATATGCCATCCTTCCAAACACCCCTGATAGCCATGTCACATGAGGAGGTCGATGACATGTCAGATATGATTGAGGAGCCTTGTGTGAGGGATGCACACCATGGATAGGTAGACCCACAGATCCAGGAGGAGGTACAGGACGTATGGGCAGTTGACCTCACACATACAGGTCAACTAGAAGAGGTTGAGTCACAGCTATTGGCGACTCCATTGGTTGAGAAGATTGCAGAGGCTGACAGGTTGATGGAGCACTTACTTCTAGGATCATCTTGCATTGATGAGGATGCACTCTTTAGCAGTTGGGATGACCATAGCACATGTCTGGATACATCTCTATGGGATCCAGGCGCAAATGATAGTAGGAGGTTGAGTGCACAGGAGGATACAGCTTCTCATACAGGATACAATGTGATTCAGGGGGAGATAACATCTAGTGATGGGATGCAGTGGCATACAAGAGTACCCAATAACATAGTAGATAGTGGACAATTCAGCACGTTATCTTATGCAGAGGGTGTTTTTGGGGATTCCAGAGTTGACACTAGTAGGATTGACACTAGTAGTGAGGGGTCTGAGATGTCACCTCAGCATGACCATGATCATGAGTCACACCACTTAGCAACACAATTGAGATTTAGTGAGGCTATGATCATGGCAACCACTAGACATATTGATGACATGCATGCAGTAATGACATATTACTACTGGAGAGAATTAGTGGCACATGGTAGTTCATATGAGGGGATTGCCATGGATGATTTTCATACTCTCAGGGAGAGAGTATCTGTGATGAGGACTGACTACCAGCAGTTGTTGACAGACATGGATTATCTACTGACAATTGGTGAGATGTATCATGAGGCTCTGAGGGAGCATGAGTTGGAGATGGACCAACTCACTCAGGATTTGGAGAGCACTCGAGGATTCTTGAGAGGCACACAGACTGCCCTTCAAGAATCATAGTCTAGGATAGATGAGTCTCTTGAGGAGATCCATCATAGATTCACTTCATCTGTCTTAGTGGACACTCTGATATGTCCTTCGGTCATATGGTTAGAGGATTTTGGTGGTCTAGCAGAGGAGCACTAGTTGATGGAGGACACTTCCATATGTGTTCCGAGAGCAGATGACCTCCATGTAGAGGTTGATCCAGCAGTACCCCCTGGATCTACGATGCAACATGAGTCTGCAGGAGACGACATGAGTACGTCGGATCATACGGTGATGAGGGATAGTTCACAGAGTCATGCCGAAATGTATGGTGACATTTAGAGGGGTATAGTACCTTTCAAGGAGGAGACACACTTAGGGGAGTATGCATATTTCACTCTTTTGCAGCAGGCCATAGTTATGATTGAGCACCTTCACCAGATCAACAGTCGCATGAGGAGAGATAGACAGTGGTTGAGAGCATGGAGAGTGACTAGGCCGATGCCACCTGGCATGAGTACCTTTACGGAATCCAGCTGGAGAGAGAGGGATCGTCATAGACAACTAGTTGAGACTTGGTGTGTGAGGGAGAGCATCATGGGGCAGGTGGTAGCAGATGAGCACATAGGGCTTCTGAAACTGATCAGTCTCACACAGGAGCAATTAGAGGAGATTGGAAGTGATAAACTTCCAAGTTTTCCATGGGACCCAAGAGTCCGTTTTGTTAGAACGATGTTCATGTTGACCCAGGTTGCACTAGAGAGCCACACACTCCACCTTGGTTTGGTTTGGAGTGGGTCTGCAGGTACTTGTCCTATGGGGTGAGACCTTTCCTTCCACTTGATCATCATGATAGGGCATGGAGATGTTTGGACATGTACTTCTTCTACAAAGGTGTTTTCATTGATATAGTTTCTGGACAACAAGTCCAATGGTCACAGGTATTTCAGCTGGAGGACCCAGGAGAGGAGGGTTCAGGGTGTATGCAAGGGGTAGACAGTCATGGTTAGAGAAGTGCAATGTCAGCATGAGGATCTTCAACAAAGGTTAGCATGGGACCTAGGGATTGCAGGATTGAGCAATTCATTGATCGACAGGGGAGAGTGGACCATTGCAGGGGAAAGTTATTCTAACTTTCCATTGATCTTCAATGTTGAGAGGAGCACATCGCTTGCGGGTGCCTCACGAAGGTCTTTCATCACCTCAGTTGGGCATCAACATGTGGAGTTGATGGAGGCCATGTGGATCTTGGTAGAGACTAGGAGGATGGACTCACTCCGTGATGAGGCCATGTGTTAGGTACAAGAGACTCACATAGTTCGTGTATTTCAGGATTATGCGTCCCCAGGGCTAGCAGTTCATGACTTGATATGGGACCCAGGGGGCAACATGTGTGATTGTTCATCTTTGGACGGGTTCTACTATGTATTGCACAGGTGGACATGGGATCCTGGAATTATACTTGAGGGGATTCGGTTATTGCTTGAGGACAAGCAATTTTCTAGCAGGGAGGACTGTAATGTCCCCACTTTGGGACATCATCATAGTGCAGAGATTTATGATGACCAGAGTAGCCAGATGGATGTTATAGCGAGTACAGGGGTATTTGAGAGGCATTGTGGGGTCCAACTGGCATTGATCATCATATTCCATCATTATGAGCCATTCCACATAGGTTGGTTTTGGTTTCGTTGCATTCCGACGGTTTCCATGATTTTGACTATTTTGAGCTATAAGTTAATTGAAATCACTGAAGAGGTCATTTTGGGCACATTACTTGGAGGAACCTCTCAGTGTAATAGCTCATTGGATTTGGGAGGAGAAACACTACAAGATGGGATGGCTAGAAGTGACTTTCAGTGGCCAGGGAAGCCGCAAAGAGAGATAAGGAGCTTTTCAGAGGTAAAAGGGTTTATAATTAATTAAAGTGATTTAATTAATTAATTAAATATTAATAAAATGAAAGTCACTTTGGAGGGACAAGGTGAGTCAAAAAGTATAAAGGAAAGGCAAGGGCCTCTTCTCATTCATTCATGTATGATCTTATTTTGATATTTGGCTTCTAGTTAGTGAGCCCAACATTGGGGGTTTTGAGGGTTTTGACTTAACAAACCCTAGAGGACGATTCGGTGGTGAAAGATTCTACCTACCTTGTCCCAAGCTTGGTCTCGGAGATGCAATATGCTCCCACACCATTCTAGTTCCATATCTACTCAGATGCAAGAGGATTCTGCATAAGTTACTTGTGCAGATAGAGAGAGGGTACACCAGTTGGGGGGTTTCCAGCAAGGGGGGCGCACCATTCATTGAGGGAGGATTCATCCTAGCTAAGGATAAGTGATTTCGGGTATTCCAGGTATTGGGTTTTCCTTGTAGATTTCCTAGCATGATTCTTGGTGGTTTCTGGAGGCATTTTAGTGGCATGATTATTGGTATTGATAGTGGGACGATTTCCCAAGAGGAGGGCACACTATCATTCAGAGGGAAGCTATATCTAAGGATCTAGCAAGCATTTTTATGATTTGAGCACTTGGGTTTTCATTGCAGCATCCTGATCTATCATTTTGGAGAGTTTCAAAAGGTTTGGAGGGTTCATTCACCCATGTCGAATTATCTAGGGTTTCAGGCATCCAGGGGGGCACACCATTCAGTGGAGGGTTTCATATCTATAGTGTGTGAGAGGTATCTTGGAGATTCAGGCACCTGGGTTGTTCTTTCCATCACCCAATCTACTATTTGTCATATTTCTTGAGGTGATTGGACATCTTTGGCACCAGGGCCGAATTGTTGAGGAGCTTTAGCATTCTAGTAGGACGTGGCATCTTCCAGTGGGGGTTTGGCACTTGGCCCAAATCTACTTGGCATTGGTCCTCATCTCTTATCCAACCTTTGGAGGCTTATTTTGTATTATCGAGAGCTTTTTGTAGCAACTCTATTATCTATTTTCATAGCCATTTGTTGAGCATTCCAGATCGACATCTCCATTGTAGCAGGTTCTTCTATCTTATGAATTAAAGCATATTTGAGATGTTTTGGCTTGTCTATCATATTGCATATGGTTGAGGTATGTTCCATGGTTTTCTATTCTTGTTTATAGATGCAATACACATATATAACACAATAGTAACCCCTAAGGACGAAATCAAGAGGCCATTCAGGAAGTAAACACATGTAAATAAGTAGATCAACAAAGTGTTTGACACAATACCTCACTCATAAAAAGTTTTAAAAGACACCCAAAACCATGATGATCCTTGCATAATGGATTGGGATCATTACAATCCAATACCTCCAACAATAGGTTCATGATATATTGCAGAAGGCCAATTCCATGTACAAACAATGACATGACTAACATTAGGTTCCACACAATTTTTAGGTTGGTGATAAGGTCTAGTTGCATTTAAAAAAAAAACACCTCACAGGTCCCCACATGAAGCTCAGACATGTCCAATATGGGCCTTAAACCATCACAAAGGTTGTGGGTGAAAATGCTTTTGAATTGAGTATTCCTCCTTTCCTTGGCTTACACCCAGTATTTAATGTGGAGTTGCTTCAACCATATTTCCCACCTCTGTTGGATACCTAAGAGGTGGTTGAACAATTGGCTCCTATAGAACTCAATCCTGACTACCATGAGCACACTACAATGAATTCTATCATGGACATGAAGACGAAGGATACCTACCATCATAACATACAACTCTATCGGGTTGTCAAAGCAGGACAACTTCTTCAACAAGGAAAATGGCTCACCTAGATTTAGATTAAGAAGAAGTTTCCCCATATACTATGGGAACTTGACGTAATGGGGACCATTGGTTTCTAATGGGGTAGGACTGATCCAAATGGATATCTGTGGCCACCCACCTCTTGAACTAACATAACATGGTTCTCCATCGAGGTAGTCTTGTTATGATTTTTCTAGGTCCATTTTGAGGCCCTTAATGAACTTTTTAGACAAGCAATGCGGCCATGGCTATGTCGATGGATTTACCTTCAACAAAGCTAGTCCAAACTGTTTTATTATTGTCATTGGTTAGATATTTCCAATGAGCTACTATACATGCCAACCATATATTGTATGTGAAACTTACATTCCCAGAAAGTTGATGTAGAAACTAATTCCCAAAAATACATTTTGGCATTTCAAAACACCTTTTGGAGCTTCGCCTCCTAGGTTTAGGGTTTTGTACCTTTAGGTTTCTTGCTTTATGTTAAAATACCATCCTTTTAGGATCCTGTACTGTATTTTTTGGAATGAGCATAGCCACCATCTCTCTCTGTTTAGAGATAAGATACCACCATTATAGTTAGTTTGTGTTCTACAATATTCCACTATTTTATTAATTAATAAAGGTTGGGTTTTCATTGTATTACTGTGATCTATGTTATAGTTTTGTGTGTGTTTCATTTCGTTCTATATACAATCCAGATTATCAAAATTGTTGCTTCATTTTGCAACTAGATTCTCTGTGTAGATTATTCAACAATTCCTCATCGTATTAGAGCACACAAGCTTGTAAGGAGAATCACATACTTTCTTTTGCAGGTTACAAAGAATTGGAGCGCACATAGAGAACAAATTTTCCCCTATCAGTGATCCTCACACCACACATTTTTTTTGAATGGAAGCCTAAAGTTCTTCTTCTCCTCAAAAGAAAAGGACTTTATTGGATTACAATGGGAACTGAATTAGAGCTTAATTCCGCCATTGAGAAAGATAAGTTTTTATCAGAATGTATAAAGATTTTTGGCTGCTATGCTTGTTAATATCTCTTGAACTACTCTTCAACGCAAAATCTGCTTCCACACCAAATGAAGAATGGATCACATTGGAGGGTCTATTCAGGAAATAGGATGAACTACAAGGACACGTGCTTGAGAACGAGCTCATATCATTGATCCCAAGTAGTTATGACACCCTTCAAGACTTCTTCACAAAGTTTAAATATTTTCTACTTCAACTCAAATCATGTGGAATAAACAAGGATGAGGATCAACTAATCCTCACCATTCTTTCGATGCTAGGGCCTAAGTACTTGGTCTTTGTTTCTACTTTTATACTTCGAGGATAACAATGGGAAAAGCTTGGGAAACACATCCTTTGGATGCATTCATTGAATCAATCATACATGAGTAGTATAATCTCATGAAAATGGGTGCTCTCAAGAATTCAAAAACCCATGCACTTGCAGTACATGAAAGTAACAAGACAACCAAAGAAGGTAAGAAGGGAACAAACCTCAAATCCACAGAGCAATATTCTAAAGTAGGACAATCAAATAAGGAGAAATCCAAATGCATCTATTGAAACAAAAGGTATCATCCAAAAATTTCATGCATGGAGAAGACTATCAATCTAATGGCACAATTTTTTCAACAAAATAATCTTGGAGTTTGCATATTGGAAAATGCCAAAAAAATGCCAGGAGATAAGCCACCATAAGATCGAGGTAAGGGCCAAGGGCCATGATCTAATTGTTATTTATTTCTCACCTAATAATTGGACTTTATATTCTAGGTATAGGTTATTGGATACTTCCACAGATGGATTGTCCATTGAAATAACTAAGAATTTAGATGAATCCCCCCTGCATGCATTCTAGGAGCAACCTACAACAACTTCCCCACCTCTTTCTAAATCCGATCTTAGAGAGGATTATTCATGTTATTCAGATAAGATTTCAAAATATGATTTAGATATTCATGAACATGTTGTTGATCCATATATTAGACCACAGTGGGCACAACATACCCTACAGACCATTGGAGATTTAGTGGGTGATCCTGTCGATCCAAGGAGGAAAAGATCTTAGTTTGAGGGTGTTTTGCATGCCCTCACAACTAAAAATCCATTATTACCCATGAATTTCTATATGATTCTTACAATTGATCCTTATTCCTATGCATAGGCTATAGTAAACCATTATTGGGACACTGCTATGAATGAGGAATACTCATTGAGAACCACACATGAGATTTGGTTCCTCTTCCTTCCAATTGAAGCAAGTGGATAACTAAGTGCTTCTCACTAGTGAATTCACTTCACCAAATCCTTATAGACATCTACATCTTCATCAAACCTTCACCAAGTATAAGTTTTCAACTTTGTGAGATCTCTAGGGGGTGAAGGACACAACTGCATAGC
>ML810515.1:15076-50762 GCA_009831015.1 Picea engelmannii | reverse complement strand
ATGTATGAGGGTGCACTTAGTCTCACTTGGTCCAAGATATTCTCCCTTGTATGAAAATATTGTTCCCCTAGACAAGGGCATACCTCTTCTTGAGTCATGCTTTAGTTACATTGGTGAAGACCAATCTTGCATGCTTACCTTGGAATCATCACTAGGAGTGCATTCCTACCTTGGAATCATCACCAAAAGTGAGAATTACATGTGCATGGGGATAGGAGGGTGTATTCATTGTGCATGCATGTAATTCACTTCACTTTTGTATATCTAGTTAACTAATGATTGCATGGACACATAACTAAGACTAGGTGGGAGATTACTAGTGTTTAGTTATTGCATGTCCCAATAAAATCTAGAAGCTCAAGTATGGTGCATTCATTCATTTTGGAATAAATTTTTATTCATTATCTCTTCCTTCCTTTTGGTATCGAGCTTGAAATTGTTGCTTCTTTTTGCAACTAGATTCTCTGTGCAGGTTATTCAACAATTTCACAGTCAATGATGAGAATTAAAAAATTATCTTTGATCATCAACTTGTTAAGATGATGGAAGTTTGTGTTAATTTTTCATTATCTAGGTTAAGCATGAAGTTCATTTCATTTTAGAATTTCACTTAACCATTAACAATAATGTTGCAACGACCAAGATCACAAGAAGAAACACCATGCACAAGAACACGAGAAGTATCTTGGGAAAATCTTCTCAACAAGGGAAGAAAACCCAACCAAATCCTTTGCTATATTCTTCTATAAAAATACCTCCACCAAGATAAACCTTAGCACACAAGAGGGTGCTTCAAACCCTAGAAGATTAGTACCCAAGAGAGGTGCGCACCTTTCCCAAGTAGATGTGTTTGCTGAAATTTCCAAACTCACAAGGAAGATATGATTCCACAATGGGGAATCATCCCTTACTTATATTAGACTTGTCCAATCAAGAAAGGCGTCTATTGGCTTAACATGGCCGACCTCTCTAAGTCATTATATAATTTATTATTATTATTATAATTATAATTAATATTAATATTAGTATTAATATCAATTATCTTTTACATTTATTATTAAACATATTAAGGTGGGACCGACTCGTACCCTTTACATAGCAATTAGGGTTACATGTAGGTTTGAATCTTGAACAATATATAACAAAGGATCTGATACACCCACTAGTGCTCATCTACCAGGGGCACATCCATAGGGATGTCATAGCTCCGATTCACTGCATTACACAAAAGAACCAAATCTTCACACGTTCACATGTGCTTGTCCACATGCACGTCCACTCTATAGATCTTCTTTCCCACTGTCTCACACAGGAGAATCATCCAGAGTCTTCTTGTCAAATCTTTTTCTCAGAGGAGGCTAATAAATCATCTTCATTTTTGTTCTCATGATGATGCACCCAACACTTTGGGATTTCACACGTTCACCTTGTGCTCAACCACATGCACGTCCCAACTCAACAGATCGCCCTTCCCACAGGATAATCATATGGATTTCTTCTCAACTCTCTGAATGGAGAAGGTCATCTCTACGTTCCTAGTTATGTCTTAGGCAGGAACCACATACCCTTCTTAGGGGCTTTCTCTCAGGTTTGTAAGCTAAGAGAAAGACTTCACATAGCTACAATGATCCACACCTTACAATTTTGTAAGATGGAGAATGTCTCACATAGCTGCCATCATCAACACTCCCTCTCAGCTAGGGAGGAATTCTTTATCATTCCAAGTCTCACATAGATGTATTTTGAATTTTGTCTTGGCTGGAGTTATCGACACTCCCTCTCAACTAGGGATCCATTCTTCATGAAGTTAAGTTAGTGAAGATATATGCAATCTTCTCATGTGTAGGAAGTGTACGATTTTTCTCAGAATCATATCTCTGAAATAAGGATATTTCATCTCATCGTATTTCGATCCATCAAGAAACATTGGGTTCTCAAGGAGCTTTACTCACGTCTCTTGGTTATCATCATAGGATCCATCTCATGGTCAAGTAAATATGTCAGAAGCTTGTGAAGCCACATTTCTTTGTACACTTGATGCTTATATACTCTGCCTCTATGGTACTCAAGGCTACCGAGTTTTGATTCTTGTTGCATTAGGAAACCATGGAAAACTTCACGATAGAACATCAACTAGATGTGATTTTCTAGTTCACTGTACTTTCTGCTTAATCTGAATCGGCATATCCTGCAAACTCAAGTTTATATTGGAGGCACATCTTAGGCCATATCCAACTCTGCCTCGTATATATCTCAATACATGTTTTGTTGTTTGTCTAGTGAGTCTATCTCGGTTGACTCATGAAATGAATAGGCACATTCACTGCATGGCATGAATCAAGTCTGGTGTTGACCAGATACATTAGTGATCCAATCAACTGTGGATTAGTCTCATCTGAATCATCATCAATCTTCTTCTTTAAATCCATCATGGTGGATTTTTCATTCTGTCATATTGAACTTCTTTAATATTTTCACTGTATATTTTTTCCTTGACCCAGGAAAAATATTATTGGTCATCTGTCATACTTATTGTCCCAAGAAGTAGTGCATCAAACTCGGATTATTCATCTCGAATTTAGAATTCAAGGATTACTTGTAACAACAACGATTTTTGAATAATTCATTAGGATCGGGATCTCATCACCAACAGTGTAATGATATAGGTTTGGATCAACAAAACTCTTGTTCAAATCCAAACTTATCAAGAATCTATCTATCTGATATAGTTTCCAACACAAGGATGGAAGTGTATCTGATTCACTGGATCAAGTGTCTCATCATAGACAAATCCCTCTGTTTGTAAAAAACCTTTGGCTATAGATCTCGTTTTTTTATTTCTTGACACTTTCATCAGTTGCATGCTTTACCACAGACTTCCCTTTCTAATCCCTGAATAATATCGTATGCATCATTCTTTTAAGATATACTGGTATTCTTATGTTATGGAATTTTTCCATACTGGTTCTCTTGTTTCTTCTCTAAGACAAGGAGTCTCAACAACAATGAAGTGGCTCATGAATGAAGGATATATCGAAAATCTCTTTTGCTTTCTCAGAATGTGCCTTGAGAGGCTTGTATGCTTCTTTGCCTCTTGCAGAGTGATTCTAGGTAGGTATTTTATGCCCTACTGCAATATCTCTGAACATATCAACTGGATAAACTGGATAACCTATACTAATGTTTGTCTCCCTCTTAATTTTTGAAGAGGGAGAAGGTATTGTCTCAATGTCAATCTCCATATGAGATTATCTGGGTCTTTGAAAAACTGTCTCTTCTTCAAGGACAACATCTCTACTTGTCTCAATCTATCTTTGACTAGGGATGTCTTTGAAGAATCATTGTATACTTTCTTCCTAAAGGATCTAGCTTGGACTTATTCTCTTTGGGTACTTGAAAATACATTGGGCACCCAAATAAATTGAAGTGTTCAATCTCAGACTTCATTCTTGTGAAGACTTCTTCAGAAGTTATGTTTTTCAAAGTCTGGTGAAGATTCTTGTTCTGAACATATACTGTGTCATGCATGCTTCTTCCCATGGAATCCTAGAAGGATTTTGATCATGTTTTGTAGCATTGGTTGTCTCAATGATAGTTCTATTCTTCTTCTTTCTCAAGTGGTTTTGGCTCCTTCTGAGTCAAGTGAATCCCTTTGAAAGATAAACATCTTCTTTTCTTGTTTAAATTATCTGGAACAAGAAAACAAACAAAACCAACACAAGAATATCTCCTAAAGGAGAATAATGAGTACATATCTAGAATCAAAACAATTTAAGGAATATTGTCACAGCTACAACACCTATTTTTGATGTAGAAATCTTTTAGAGTTAGAGGAATGAAAATTACAACAATCAAACCTGGAGTCTTTACTTTGAGTGTGTTGTTTTTTTCTGAATGCACTAAGATCCCTCTGGATCCATGACTTCAGCAAAGGTTCCTTCCTCCTGCAATTTCACTCATGACAATGATACAAAAAATATATACAAGTGCATACCTGAGGATGATGATATGATTTCTCCAATGGTTCTTGACTGATATTTATCCTTTGAGATCTTTATGAAGAAGATAGTCACGGTGTCACCTTTTTCCATCTTTGTTATTTTGAAGCTGGCCCTTCAATGTAAGGGCTTGAGTAGGTGATTAGCTTCCTTGTACTGATGCCATCTTCCTTCCACTCATTGATAGTTGTCTATGGTAAACCATTTACCCACAATAAGTCTTCCTTTGAAGTCTTATCTTTCAAGAACTTTGAAGTTTTCTTGATTCATCAAGCTTATTCTTCCATTTTTGTTCATCATAATTTTAGATTCTTCACAACCCCTTGTCAACTAGGCTAGAAAACCTAATGGCTAGGATAGGATAGCACTTTTGGGTTTTATTGGACTTATGGCTGCAAACAATAAGCCTTTTAAAGATAGGAGAACACTGGTGAGCTGAAGAGCTCCTTCAATGAGTTTGTAGAAACCCTAATTCTGAAATTTCTGCAGAAATTAGAGAAACCCTAGGGCCAAAAATTCAAAATGCTCGGAATGTCACTTTGAGAGTCTCTGGATATGCGGTGGAAGAGGCCGTACTCTTCTATGCCAAAAGTATCCCCTTATTCCAAGTATTAAGGGTTGAATCACCATTGAGAAAAGGGTCGTACAGATTTTCTGGAAACCCTAGGAGGGTCGTACAGTTCTGCATAAGAGGAGAGATGGCTGATAAAATTTTGTAGCTTGTGAAATGGTTCTTCAAGACCTATGATTTGATACCATGTTTATTTTTCATAAGCTAGGTTAAGCATGAAGTTCATTTTATTTTATCATTTCACTTAACCATAAACAATAATGTTGCAACAACCAAGATCACAAGAAGAAACACCATGCATAAGAACACAAGAAGTATTATGGGAAACCCTTCTCAACAAGGGAAGAAAACCCAACCAAATCCTTCGCTATATTCTTCTAGATAAATACCTCCACCAAGATAAACCTTAGCACAAAAGAGGGTGCTTCAAACCCTAGAAGACTAGCGCCCAAGAGAGGTGCACACCTTTTCCCAAGTAGACGTGTTTGCTGAAATTTCCAAACTCACAAGGAAGATATGATTCCACAATGGGGAATCATACCTTACTTATATTAGACTTGTCCAATCAACAAAGGCATATATTAGCTCAACATGGATGACCTCTCTAAGTCATTATATAATTTATTATTATTATTATTATAATTAATATTAATATTAATTATCTTTTACATTTATTATTAAACATATTAAGGTGGGGCCGACCTGTACCCTTTACATAAAAATTAGGGTTACAGGTAGGTCTGACTCTTGAACAATATATAGAAAAGGATTTGATACACCCACTAGTGCTCATCCACTAGAGGCACATCCATAGGGATGTCATAGCTATGATTCACCGCATTACATAGAAGAACCAGATATTCACACGTTCACCTGTGCTCATCCACATGCACGTCCACTCTACAGATATTCTTTCCCACTACCTCACACAAGAGAATCATCTGGAGTCTTCTCATCAACTCTGTTGCTCAGAGGAGGATAATACATCATCTTCATTTTTGTTCTCATGACAATGCACCCAATACTTTGGGATTTCACACGTTCACCTTGTGCTCAGCCACAGGCATGTCCTAACTCAACAGATCGCCTTTCCCACTGGATAATCATCTGGAGTTCTTCTCAACTCTCTGAATGGAGGAGGTCATCTCTATGTTCCTAGCTCTGTTTCAGGAAGGAACCACATACCCTTCTTAGGGGATTTCTCTCAGGTTTGTAAGCTGAGAGAAAGACTTCACATAGCTGCAATGATCCACACCTCACATGTTTGTAAGCTGGAGAATGTCTCACATAGCTGCAATCATCAACAGTTTGGAAACTACAACAATTTCTCTCTTTCTTCAAAACCATTACCATTGGGGAGTAGTAGGGGATAATACTAAGAAATATCACTCCCACCTCCAACAATTCTTGAAATATATTTTCAATTTCATTTTTATGCAAAATGATGTTTATAAGGTCACATATTGGGTGGTTCATTGCCTATAATCAATGGGATGCTGTGATCATTCTCTCGATGTGAGGGGGATACACTGTGGGGTGTTTCAAAGACCTGGTGATGGTTGGTCAAAACCAACTGAAAATCATGGTGAATTTCCTATGGGGATTTATCTATAACTTGGATGACATTGAATTGACAAATAATCATATTAGGAGAATTTTAAGGTAAAAAATGGGTCTCAAAACAAAGAATGTAATATCAAAATCAAGTTTACAAGAACCAATCACATTTTGGAAGATGACATCATCTCCATGGGATGAGTTGACATTGCTTGAGTTGAAAATACTTATTTGTCACATTTTAAATGTGGATGACAACCCATAATTAACCTTGATAGTGTTGCATGTAAAATACTCATAATGAAAAAAATACTTATAAATTACCTTTGAATATAATATAGATGTACTAATAAAGTAAAATACTTTTAAAGTAAAGTACTTTTGAATATATAAAAATAAAGTACTGATTCCAAAATTCATAAACATAATACATAAGTTATACATATTATTCATATTTCATTTTTAAAATTACATAGAACATTTCATAATTCATTACACACACACAAATGTGAAAACCCAATTCACGTATTTCACGTAATATGACTAACATAATATAAATACCCCATATATTAGCTTGACTAATATATGAGATACACCCCATCCATATATTGTATTATCCCTAGACTAATATATGGGGAATATGGACCACATACCCCATATATTAGTCAAGGGATAATATAATATAATATAATATATGAGGTGTATAATATATGGGATGGACCACGTACCCCATATATTAGCCAAGGGATAATATAATATATGGGGTACAACCTTGGCTAATATGTTGGGTACAACCAAGGAATAATATAATATATGAGTACTATTGGAATAAATATAAAAACTTCCTCTTGGGAAAAACTTAGGCAATTATCTGGCCATCGGGACCCAGGTTTGCGGTATTGAACAACTATGTTCCTTGTTCCGTCATATACATCTTGTAGCCAAAGAGCTTATGTGATCTGCAATTTATGTTTTAACTAGTGATAACTCACCAGGGGTTCGAAAAGCTGGGCATTAATAAAGGAACGGCTCAAGCTGCCTTAATTACTTAAATTACACCAATTTTTGATTAAATTTAATTAAATTTAGATATTAATGTTTATGGAAAGTCGACATTTGCTCATTTCATTGCAAGGAATACAAGATTAATATATGATAAGGATTTTATCTCGTTGAAAGCACAATGCAAATTCATGTTTCTTGTTGCGTTATATACATCTAACAGTCAAAAATTTCGCGGTTTCAACGAAATTTGCGAACTGAAGAGCATCCTGCAAATTGGGAGATCATTTGCATTTGAAACAAAAACAATCCATTAATATATATTAGTATGAATAATATTCAAATAAATATCAAAACTTTATCCATTAATACATATTAGTATGTGTTAGCACATAATCATGTAAGGGGTGCTCTACTGATAGAAGCGTCCCCTTGGGCAAAGAAAGAAATCCAGAAAACCCATTTTTCCAAAGTTTAGAGGGTGGGTGCGTCTTTTTAATGAGCAGGAAGTTTCGTACGACCGAGATCTTCCCGCCTAGATCTGCGGCTGAGGTTTCATTCTGGAGCCCCCTTGCCATTCTGCCTTTAACGGGGGGGTCCGGAATTGGGTGCGCATCTCTCAAACAATCGAGATCGAGGCACCCAGATCAACGACGCTCAAGCGATTCCAGACCCCCTCTACCATTCTGCCTTTAATAAAGGAGGGGGTCCAGAATGGTGTGGTATTGACGTGGGGGGCCCTTCCTGTCGTGTCGCCTTCTCTACCGCTTCCTCCCCTGCCATGTGTTCTCCAATTGACCGCATGATGGGGCCCCTTCCCTTTGGCCCCTCCTCGTCCTCCGACATCTGTCTCGTTCCCTTCCACGTCAGTCTTCCATAAATAATGTGTCCCCCATTACCATCATATTCCGTCACCTTCACCGTTTCTTCTTGCCATGTGCCTCACCCTTGTTGTTTCCGTGATCACTCCCTTCCTCGTTCCACATCAAGCATGCCAGATCCTCCATGACCTATCCATTAGACCATTCAACTGATCCAGGTGGTGTCATAAGAATTCTTCCACATCCCAGAGGGAAGAGTTGACCCGGATTGTTCTTGATCCCAAGAAAGCAGTTATTGAAGTTGTTGGAGGTGGTTAAACATCGTCTCCACCATAAATGGAAAGTCCAACAAAGGATTAAAAGCATGTCGATTCATCTGTAGGACAATCAGGAGTTTGATTGCGTCTGTCATAAGTGAACGATTGTCCAGAGTCTGCATGCGTAGACTTCCAGAAGTCATGCAGACGCAATGCTTTTAATGCAGTGTCTTGTTTTCGCTGTTGTTGATTTGTTTTGAGTATATGTAGGCGTTTTCACCATATTGTAAAGGATCAATGGTTGAGCTGGGCTCCTGATTGTAAAGTTTTAATGAAGCACTGGTTGCTCTGGTTATGTATTGGCACTTGAGACTTCTTGCCTTATGAATGTCGGCTTCTTTCCATCTCTTTGTTTACACTGTGTTAGAACAACTCGAAATTGGAGGATCCAGTTGAGTTGCGCTGTTATAGTATGATGTAGGTTGGATCACTGTAATAGTCGCATTGTCTCTAATCAGTTCTTGTATTTTCTCAACGTTGAATGATTTGGAATTGGAGGATCCAGTCAAGTCACCCTTTAGTTGCCCGAAGCTCAGAACCAAGAGGATCTTGCATTCTGAGCTTTTCTTCCTCATGCTGTTGAAAGGCCTGATGCTCGAAGCAGTCTTGCTCACTCATCTCACCAATTTTTCCACCTGCTCATTTTACAATAAACTCACTGGCAAAAGTTAGAACAAGACCTCTTTGTTCTTTACATACTAGGCCTGGTCCCTGAGTTAGAATGGTACCTTCCTGGGTCTCTACCCATTTGATCACCCATTAATTTTATTCGTGACATAAACTGATGGGCGTTGGGATCTGCTCCTGTCACAATCTAGGAGTGACTTCTAATGCTAACAGTATCAATAATATTGAAATAGATATCAAACCTTTCTCTTGGCCAATACTTAGCCAATTATCTGGCCACCAAGCCCTGGGTTCGCGGTATCCAACACCTATGTCCCCTGTTCCGTCATATACATCTTGGAGCCAAAGAACTTCAATGATCTACAGTTTATTCTTTTACTAATGAGAACCCAACTGGGGTTCGAAAACATTTCCATTAATAAACAGAAAAAAAAGGTTTTTCGACTGTCAGATACTTATCCCTTTTCCCCTTTTCTTTTTCCCATCCAATATCTCTTTCTGGTTTTATACTTAGTCGTATTTCTATGATTGGCGGTTGCAAGGTTGGCGGGCTGACATATATTCATCTCCATCTATATCTTCACATGAAAAATCTGACCGACCTCTATTCCTTTCCATACTTAGTCAATTTTATGGTCGCGGTTGCTGGGTTGGTGCATACGAACTCACCTTTTCTTCTTCACGCTCGTTATCACTTTATGGATATATACTTAGTCGTCTTTCTATGATATATGGTTCCAGGGTTGGCAGGCATACATCTCTTCATCTCCATCTATATCCTCACATGACGAATCCGACCAACTGTTGTTCCTTTCCATACTTAGCCAATTTTATGGCCGCGGTTGTTGGGTTGGTGCTTACGAACTAGGTTGTTTATTGTTCTGTTATATACATCTTTCACTAAAAAAATTCCATGATCTACAATTCCACTAATCCGGATTTATGTAGGAACACAATGAAATACAAAAATACACATAAACGCAAAGATGCAGTGGAAATAAGACTTCATTTCATTAATAACAAATGACTGAAAAATGCTTACAGACAGAATGGAAATAAACTAGCTAGGGCGCTGGTAGCTTATCTCTGACAAGAGATGTGACGGATATTGGCCTCTGAACTGCCCCTTACAATGAGGCTCGAAGGCCTATATATTACTGAGAAACAACGGAAAACCCTAAACATCCAAAAACCTAGCCCTAGGAGATGAAACGCTAGAATATGGGCCTCGTTGGGGTAAATTGGTACATCAATTTCCCAGGGTCGTAACTTTGGCATACTATCTCCGTTTGACGCACATGATACATCATTAGAAAGATCTATCCGAGGACTACATTGCTGACAAAAAATATCAAGTTCAGAACGGACTCATATTCATCGGAGCATTCATGCCCAAAAAACATTGTTTAGGGCCTCAAAACAGCTCTGGAAGTTCAGGACCCGAAGAACTGCTAAAAATAGTAAATTGTGTTACAATTAAGGAAACTGAAAAATTGAAAGAAACAATGGTGTGGGTCTAAGTAGAATAGGTGGGTGGCCACCAATATCCACCTGAATCATCCATCGTGGGTTCCTCGTATACATTAACTTCTGTCAAAGTATCTATTGTTGCCTTCCATCCCTACCAACTTCGCGTCCTTCCTGATATACATGAACTATGCTCTTACCAGTGACTATTGGACACATTGGTACGAAAGAATTGGCGCCCGCTGCTCCACCATATACAAATTGACTATCGGAATCTGACATCATCCCCTCTTCTGTGTTACACATTATGCATTCAAATGTTCTAAACTATACAATTTGGTCGTCGGGGCCTTGCGTTCTCTCGGGAAACCTTGTGACCCTATTTTGGATCCTCGCGTTCGTGGGTTCACAAAAACTCCAAGTCCTAGTCATTGTTTCCTGCTCTTCACATCCTCGTGCTTCTTTCTAGATATGCAACACCAAAGGTTTAATACTAGAACGACATCATGCAACAAGCGTAAAAAAATCATCTTAAGAAAAAGTCAGGACAACCAACCATCCCTACAGAACTTGTCTAGAAACATGCAAAGAAGATCTTGCTTAGCGAAAGCAAGTCCCGGCCAGCGTTTCCATGTTCCTTACTTGCACACTTTTTCGATTGTGGGTTCCTAGATTGACGAACTCAAAATTGTGTTTCAAATTTTCCGTGAGTTGCAAATAGCGCCCAGAGTTCTGCAATATACAATTTGTCCACAAGAATGTATAAAAAATCTTAATTATCCTCTTCCCCCCCCTCTATTATCCCTTTGTGGTTCTTTATTTAGTCGCAGCTATATGATCATGGCCTCATGGATTCACAAATTGGAAACTCTTTATCTATATATTCACACCATCAGCCCGACCGATCGCGATAACTTTCAATACTTAGCCAATTATGTGATCACCGGGTCTCGGGTTTGTGGTATACAACACCTATGTCCCTTGTTCCGTCATATACATCTTGCACCCAAAGAACTTCTGGGATCTGCAATTTATGCCTTTACTAGTGAGAACTCACTAGGGGCTCAAAAGGATTTTCATTAATACGCGAACAATAGATGTTCTTCTGTGAGATACTTAGTCCTTTTACCCTTGTCTTCGTCCCGTGTATTATCGCTTTCTAGTTATATACTTAGTTGTCTTTCTATGATCGTGGGTTCCAACATTGACGTATTGACATATATTCATCTCCATCTATATCCTCACATGAAAAATCCAACCGACCACTATTCCTTTTCATACTTAGTCAATTTTATGCCCCCGTTGCTGGGTTGGCGCTTTCGAACTTTGTTGCTTCTTGTTCCATGATATACATTTTCCACTCAAAATTTCCGTGATCTACAATTCCACCACAGACTCCTTCATCCTTTTTCCCTTTTTTTATTCCCGTGTATTATCAGACTATAAAGTATGGACATGAGATTTTATAGAGCATCTACGAATTCCGCATTCCATACCTAGCCACTTTTTGGATCGCGGGTTCTCGAGCGAGGGGGCTCAAAATTGGGCCTCCATTGTTCTGTGCCCTACAAATAGCACCCAAAATTCCGTGATATACAAATTGACAAGCGGACCTGCAAACTAGCTGGCTCAACATTGCACTTCTTTTGTTCTGTGTCCTCCAAACAACGCTCGTAGTTCCGCGATATACAAATCGATAGATGAACTCCAGGGCTGGCGGGGTCAAGATTGCCCTTGTTTACAGATGGTAATCCCTATCAACTATCTAACATTATCTAAAAACATTATTTTCAATACTAAATTATCTCTTACTAGTGACAACTGGACACACTGGTATGAAACCTTTGGCATCACACCCTCCACAATATACAAATTGACTACTAGATTTTGACATTGTCTGCTCTTCCGTGTTATAGATTATGCATTCAAATGTTCTGAGTGATACAATTTGAACGTCGAGGCATCGCATCATCTGGAGAGACCTTGTCAACCCGTTTTGAATCCTCCTGTTGCCAGGTTCACAAAATGTCCAATTCGAACTCTATTGGTTCTTGTTCCGTAATATACATATTTCACTTGAAATTTTCGTTCTCTACAATTCCACCACGCACTCAACCCTTTTTCCCTTTTCTTCTTCCTGTGTGTTATCGCCTTCTGGTTATATACTTAGTCCCCTTTCTATGATCGCGGGTTCTAGCGTTGGCGGGCTGACATATCTTCATTTCCATATATATCCTCGCATGATGAATCCGACCAACCGTTGTTCCTTTCGATACTTAGCCAATTTTATGGCCGCGCTTGCCGGGTTGGCGCTTTCGAACCTTGCTGCTTCTTGTTCCATGATATACATGTTGAACTCAAAACTTCCGTCATCTAAAATTCCACCACAGACTCCTAGAACTCGCAAGCTTCATTCTACCACGGTTCACAAATATTTCAAAGTATCTGTCACTGCTTTCCATCCCCACTAACTTCCTGTCGTTCCTAATATACATTGGTTGTGCTCTTACTAGTGACAATTGAACACAATGGTACGAAATAGTTGGCATCCGACCCTCCGCAATATACAAATTGGCTACCAGGTTCACATCTTGTACTCAAAATTTCCGTGATCTACAATTCCACCGCGGACTCCTTAGTCCTTTTTCCCTTTTCTTCTTCCCGTGTATTATGGATTTCTGGTTATATACTTAGTCACCTTTCTATGATCGTCGGTTCCAATGTTGGCAGGCTGACATATCTTTATATCCATCTATATAATCACATGACGAATCCAACCGACCATTGTTGCTTTCCATACTTAGCCAATTTTATGGCAGCGGTTACCGTGTTGGCCGTTTCAAACTCTGCTGCTTCTTGTTCCATGATGTACATCTTGCACTCAAAAATTCCGTGATCTACAATTCCACCGCGGACTCGTCGAACCTGCAAGATTCAATCTACCATAGTTCACAAATGTTTCAAAGTATCTGTCACTACCTTCCATCCCCACTAACTTCTTGTCCTTCCTAATATACATTGGTTATGCTCTTACTAGTGACAACTGCACACATTGATACGGAATAGTTGGCATCTGACCCTCCGCAATATACAAATTGACTACCAGGTTCTAACATCGTCCCCTCTTTCGTGTTACATATTATGCATTTAAATGCTTTGAACGATACAATTTGACCGTCGGGGCCTCACGTCTTCTGGGGAGACCTTGTCAGCCTATTTTGGATCCTCGTGTTGTCGGGTTCACAAAATATCCAATTCTCAGTCATTGTTTTGGGTTGGCGCATTCGAACTCTGCTGCTTCTTTTTCTGTGATATACATATTGCACTCAAAATTTCCATGATTTACAATTCCACCGCAGACTCCTTAGTCCTTTTTCCCTTTTCTTCTTCCCATGTATTATCGCTTTGTGGTTATATACTTAGTCTCTTTTCTATGATCGCGGGTTGCAGTGTTGGCAGGCTGACATATATTCATCTCCATCTATATCCTCACATGACGAATCCAACCAACCGTTGTTCCTTTCCATACTTAGCCAATTTTATGGCCGCGGTTGTCGGGTTGGCGCTCTCGAAATCTGCTGCTTCTTGTTCCATGATATACATATTGCACTCAAAATTTTCACGATTTACAATTCCACCACGGACTCCTTAGTCTTTTTTCCCTTTTCTTCTTCCCATGTATTATTGCTTTGTGGTTATATACTTAGTCTCTTTTCTATGATCGCAGGTTCCAGCATTGGCAGGTTGACATATCTTCATCTCTATCTATATCCTTACATGACGAATCCGATCAACCGCTGTTCCTTTCCATACTTAGCCAATTTTATGGCCACGGTTACCGGGTTGGTGTTTTCAAACTCTGCTGCTTCTTGTTTCGTGCTATACATCATGCACTCAAAACTTCCTTGATCTACAATTCCACCGCAGACTCCTCAAATTCGCAAGCTTCACTCTACCACGGCTCACAAATGTTTCAAAGTATTTGTCATTGCCTTCCATCCCCACTAACTTCCTGTCCTTCTTGATATACATTAGTTATGCTCTTACTAGTGATATACAAATTTCCCTCTAGACTGTCCTATCATACCCTCTTCGGTGTTACACGTATTGCACTCAAAAATTTTCGAGACATACAATTTGACCCTCGCGCCCTCTCCTCCAACGGTTGTACCTTATAACCTTATTTTGAAGCTTCTTTTTCCCATACTTGCGACCTCCATACTTTCTTAGTATGCAATTAGAAACCTTTCATGGTAGCAGTTGACGATGCAGGAACTGTCAACATTGTCATTAATGAGCAAAACGCTCAAGGATATCTCCCATTATTACGCATTAAACCAAGATCTGCGGAGAGTTATATTGTCCCTTCCGATTGTTCATCTCAAACACGCATCATCGTGTTGGCCTGCTCAAGAAATCTACAATTCTTAATCACTCATTATCGTATCTGCCATGTTCACATTTCTATGTATGCAATTACTAATGCTTAATGTTAACAACACATGCTGCAACAACTGTCCAAATTTTCATTAATGAACAAAGGTCTCGAGGAGATCTTCCATTCACATGCATTGGACCAAGATTTGCGCAGGGTTATGTTATCCCTTCCAAATTTTCATTTCATTCATCGTCTGGAGAAAACAAACATTCTTGTAGACTTATGGCAGTAGGTCGACAACAATTTTGTGGAGATACAGTAAATATCTTCAGACATCAGGACTAGAACTTCTAGTGGTCCAAGGCATACTTTTACTATTCATCCCATTTCGCCCAAAACGAAGTGATTTGGACCTATGGAATCGCTCGTGTAGGCTGCGTCCATGAGGTTTTTGAATGTAAGGAGGTGGTCTCTTGGTGCATTGAAAAATATATTCCAAGCCAAATAATTATTCCACTGCACGACCATTCCCCTGTTTCTTTGTCACCTCAAGTCTTCCACAATATGTTAAAATTGTCAGAGCCAACATTGACGTTCAAAGGACAAGACTGCAAGCAATTCCTAGAAAACATGATAACGGGTTGGACATCTTAGCTGAGTTCTTCGAAGACCTGACAAAATTTCCTGAAGATATCACAAAGTTGCAGGTAAGTTCCTTTAGAAATCCATTCCGCGAAATTGCTTGGCTATTTACAAGAATAACGGGGCAGGCATCCACGACAAGAATTTCCCATATAATTATTTATATTTTGTACTTCACAGTCAAGGAACAATTCATTTTTGATTGGGGGAAGATAATTTCCATTGAGATCTGTTCCCAGTTGTCACGATTCAAAGAATCGAATAAATTTTATATGTCATCCTACTTGATTTTCACAATAGTGCATTATTGTTCGTTTCCAAAACTTTCTCTATCCAATAAAATAAACTGTGGATTCGACCTAGTAACATTCTGGTACAGGTCCTGTGGAGGCACAAGGCCTCCCATTGTTTTTATGAAGTTTTTAATGTCTTTGTCTCAGTTTTCAAAGATTTATTGTTAGGGAAGGATGCTCCGCGAATGTGTGGCCAGACAACCAAGTTTTTGAGCAGGAAGGGCACACTTGAACAAAAGGAAAATCATAGTGTACTCATGGTCTTTGGCTCTAAGGAAAATCCTACTGTCCTTCCATGACACATCACAGACAAGATGTTTGTTGCAGAAATAGCAAGGCAATACAACCACTAGTTGCATTTTTTCCATGACAAGAAAAAAAAATAGTTCATTCCTATGTCCTGGAAAGTCGGAGACTTCGTGTGTAGAAACGTTAACAAGATTGACAAATTTGCTGGCCATTTCAAGAAATTGAACCTAATGTATGTTGAAAGGATAAAAGGGTTCGACCCTAATGGGATTTTTCGATAACATTTACCGGTAGTTGGCTTTAGCAACTCTTTTATCCATAGACACCTGACCGAAGACATGGAAAATGATGACAACAATTCTGCTTCTGGCGATTGCGACACAAAGACATTGCAAAGCGCGACTGAATTGTACAGACAATAGGGAAAAGTATCCGGTGAGAAGAGTGCCCAGTCCCCCTCCAACACTCCCAAGAGCACGACATCAAAGAGCATCACTTCAACGACTCACCCCAGTAAGAAAGCAACCCAGAAATATTTGAACGGAGGAGGAGATAAAAACCCTCCTCGCATAAAAATTGATAGTTCTCACAAAATTCCACTAACGAAGAAGAGAAAAAACAATGCAGGGTAGGATGACGAACCCAAAATTGAAAGTGAACAAGTGCAACTTGAAATTGAAACTGAGCACATGCACAAAATTGGGTCGTCCGCAGTGGAAATAGCTGAGACCGAAATTTTTGACGAAGATGAATCCTTCATATTCCAGAGTGTTGTTTTTGACAGCCAATCTAAAAGTATGGTCATTGAAAAGATAGATGTAACAAACAGGAAAATAAAATCTCACACATAGATTAACTTTAGGGAAATGCGATTGTCCCAAATCTCCCTATTTCATCAAGTAATCGATGATTCTCTTCATGATTCCATTGGAGGAATTGAAGCGGAAAATTCCAGACTGAAAGACCACCTTAACGAATTTGAGCAGGCTTTCATTGCCACCCCAGAATTTGTCAGTCCTTTAGAAAAAACTGTGCCTGCTACCATTGCAGCCAAGATGAAAGTATCCTCTACCCTCCTTGCATGCTCTAGATCCCTTGTAAATAATAACATCAACAAAAGAATGCAGCTAGTTAGTGAAGCCTAGGAAACATCGCAAAATTTAGTTTCCTTCCGAAAGAAGGAAAATGATTTGCTCAAACATTTGGAGGCAAATTTAAAAAATGATCAGCGTTTCTATGAACAAGTGCTGACCCATTTTTCCAACCATGCCGTCAACACATCGGAATTGAAAAGAAGACAAGAGAAACTCCCCTCCCCAAAGCGGACAAAAAAAGTAAAATCATGTTGGCAAAATAAATTTAAGAACCTGGAGCTCATTGTTGATTCATGTAAACAAGCCATATTAGAAAAGGAAGAATTATTCACAAGCCTGATCCAAATAGACTTAGCCAAAAGTACCAATGAGGTTCAAGACCCAAACTTGATTCTCAAATCCTTGTCAATGACCAAAGAAGCCTTCCATGAACAACTTGATATTTTAAAGGGGTTGTCTTTCAAAGATTTTTACGGCATAGTTGAACATCGTGTAGATGAGCTCGAGCACTGGGTACTGGACTATGCGGCACACAATGAAGAAATTGAACAGATTCTGCATAGTATTTCAATGGATCTAAGGAAATTAGAAAATGACCTTTACAACATAGAAATCCGGGATGAAATCAACATGGCCCCCATAAGAAGCTACATCGAAGAATGGTTCCAACATAGAATGGACAACCTCGTCCAGGAAGGGAAACAACCGGTCGACACGACTCCACTGACCATCGACGACAGCAACAAAAACGCATCGGCTTCATAGTATGTCTATACTGGAATCTTTTTTTCTTTATCAATCCAGTTTAAGTCTATACTATCATCTTGTTTTCTTTATCAATCTAGTTATTACCTCTTTAAATAGAAAACTGTAACCAAATACTCATAACTTCCAATTTCTTCTTTTCAGGTCTTCCTCTCTACCATTGCACACTTCTTCTTTCGATGTTCCTAATTCTTGTACTTATTTTTTTTCATGGTCCACAGGAGCCCCAATCCCAGTCTATATGACAAACACATTTAAATTTCCAGAAATATGTAACAAACATTATTAATTTTTGATAAATTTCAAAGAAAACTAATTCGGTAATGCCTTTATTGTATACTAAATTTTGGGTGTCCAGGAATCTTTGTTGTTTGTTCCAAAGAAAACTAATTCGGGAATGCTGCATGTTTTGTGTCCAATTGTATGCTATATTTTTTTTGTCTGAGAACCTTTGTTGATGTAATAGATGTTACTACTTTCAAAGAAAACTAATTCAGTAATGCCTTTCTTGCACGACGGTGTTACTATTCTATTGTATGCTAAATATTTGGTGTCTAAGAACCTATAATTTGATAAATTTCAATTTTTTTTTGTGTCCAGAAGCCTTTGTTTTAAAGCAAACTAATTCAGGAATGCTAATTTTTTTGTGTTTTTGCCCACGAACCTATGTAACAGACGTTATTACTATTCTATTGTATGCTTTTAAATGTTGATGTAATTTCCAGAAATATGTAACATACATTAATATTTTTTGATAAATTTCAAAGAAAACTGATTCAGGAATGCCTGTCCAGGAACCTTTGTTGTTTGTTTCAAAGAAAACTAATTTGGGAATGCTAGATTTTTTTGTGTCCTATTGTATGCTAATTTTTTTTTCTCCAGGAACCTTTGTTGATTTAACAAACGTTATTACTTTCTAAGAAAACTAATTTGGGAATGCCTTTGTTGCACGTCGTTGTTACTATTCTATTGTATGCTAAATTTATGGTGTCCAGGAACCCATAATTTCATAAATTTCAATTTCTTTTGTGTCGAGGAGCCCTTGTTTTAAAGAAAACTAATCTAGGAATGATAAATATTTTTTATTTTTGTCCACGAACCTATGTAACAGACGTTATTACTATTCTATAGTATGCTAAATTTATGTTCCCAAGAACCTTTTAAATGTTCTTGCACGACGTTGTTAGTATTCTATTGTATGCTAAATTTTCTGTGTCTAAGAACCTTTTTAATGTTATTGCACGACGTTGTTACTATTCTATTGCATGCTAAATTTATGGTGAGCTTTTCTTGCAGGACATTGTTACTATTCTATTGTATGCTAAATTTATGGTGTCCGGGAACCTATAATTTGATAATTTATGGTGTCCATGAGCCCTTGTTTTAAAGAAAACTAATTTGGGAATGCTATTTTTTTGCGTTTTTATCCACGAATCTATGTAACATGCATTATTACTATTCTATTGTATGCTAAATTTGTTGTTTCCAAGAACCTTTTAAATGTTGATGTAACAAATGCTCTTACTAGGAACCTTATTATTATTGTACACTAAATTTTATTTGTCTAGGCTCCTTTTAAATCTTTCCTGTACTATCAAACTTAGATACTAGGAACCTTTCTTGATGTACCATACATTAATAATTTTTGATAAATTTCAAATAAAACTAATTCAGGAATACTAAATTCTGCATGGATACCACGTGTACTTCAACTTGCTACCCACGGGTCTGTACTCGGTCACATTTATTCCCATTCCAACCTGGCAGGGACTACACTGCCATGCAACACTTGTTTTTTAAGTAAGATATTGTTATGAAAAATTGAGATTTTATGTATTTTTTAAATTGATACAGGGGAAAGTCATATGTGTAATGTAAAATTTGATGTGCATTAAAAAATAATTTGTAGGGAATTGTGTTGTGGGTTTAACCATTTTTTTTAAAATATTAATGTTAGGTAATGTGTCAAATTTGTATTTAATTAAATGCTTATCCTTATAAATTTCTAGAAAACTTAATAAGTGACTTTTGTTTCTAGTATCTAATTTATTGTTTAATATATAAATTCTAAAAAACCTAGAAGACCGCAATCTACACAAAATGTATTTGAATTTCATTTTATATACCTTTATGTTCCCAACAAATACCATAAATACCTACCTATATGGGGTGTCAATAGGTGGGACCACAAATACACACACATCAAACTAGGTCGCCACTCCACCATGCAATAAAGGACAATCAAGGTGTGAGGAGAGGAGTTGTAATATTCAACTACGAGGGGAGGAGGATAGAGAGGACAGGGAGAGGTACAACCCTCTCCAGACCTATTACAAAGAATATCTCACAGGTGGTTAGTAAGATCTCCTTATTGATCCTAGACAGACAATGGGCTAGACTTCTATGGCTTTCCTTAGAAACAAACAATCATAATCACAATTACACAAGGAAATGGAAGAATGCCATACCTTATTCTGAAGGTTGTTTTTCGTATTTCATGACTGTTGTAGTCCTGAAATTCTAGCTCCAAGTCCTACAACCTGCTTCTTACACAGAAGAGACAAAACAATACAATTCAACTTCTCTTCCTAGTGTTAGAATCCTAGATCTAGCTTGGATCTAACCTATCTATGAAAGTATAAATCACATTTAAACATTTATGCGTGAAATACAAATATTCATAAGAAAAAACCAATAATCTTTTAATTCGAATAATAAAAATACATTAATGCTATCGCCTCTTAAGATAAATTCAATTCTTAATGTAAATGCAGTCCTCCTTGTCCCTTGCTCCTCAACTTATAAATAATGTATATTCAACGAATATAATGCACCAAATAGTGATCCTATACCCAATCTTGATCGTGATATTTCTCACACATATAATACCCAATCTTAATCGCGATATTTCATGGACACATATAATAGTACAATCAAGAGGATATGAACTATGTTGTGCTTTTCATCATCATTTTCTAACAGGTGAGGGTCACTTCTCATTATGTTGATAATTTTTTTTTTCCTAACCGTTACATAGTGTTATATACAAGGAGAGTGTATTACATCAATGCGAAAATATGAAAAGGATTTCAAAATAAATGAAATGATATTCTAACTAATTAAGTTATATTTTTTTAGGACTCGAAATACTTTCAATTCAACTTAAAAGTTTACATATTTAAAGGATGTAATTGATGTGTTTAGTACTTATAATATATAAATAATAAAATTAATTAATTATAATAAAATAATTGTTTAATCACGTGAATTTAGAAAGATAAATGTTAAATTATATGAATTTAAAAGTCATGATTTATTGATTAAACAATTATAATATTATAAATTATAAATCATAATTTTTTTTGAAATGCTAATGTTATTTATCCAAATTTAATATTAAATATATATGGATAAAAAGTAGTTAAATAATCTCTCATAATATAAAATAATCTTCTAACTAATCAATTCCAATAATCTCAAGGATTTGGAGTACTATCAATTCAATTTAAAAGTTGACATATTTAAGCACTTATAAAATATTTTTATGAGAAATGCTATATCGTATGAATTATGATAGGGGTGGTGATATTGATTCAATAATAATTATTATATAATAATTTTAAATTATAAGAATTTTAAAATAGAGATGTTATTTATTTATATATTATTATGTTTTGTATGGTTTAATTTTGGTGGTTGGGAAAAATTTTATTTTCTTTACTCATCGGCAAGTGACATTTTGAGCTTTTAATGAGTATATATTATTGTAATAGTTTCGAGCCTCGTTGTTAACCAACCATGTGCCCAAAAGATTCTAAAATTTATCATAGGTACCATCTTCCATCCTCAAAATGAGGGGAAGTATTCAGGATTTTACCAATATATATATATATATATATATATATATATATATATATATATATATATATGGGTGGTATGTTTTTTGATAAACATTTTTTTACTTCAAATTTGAGGAAGACTAGTCCATATTATGGAGCCACCACTCTTTTGAAACACCAAAATATTTATTTTACAATTGCATAAGGTGATAAAAAAAATGCATATACATAAAACCCGTTTTATTTTAAATGTATCTCATCTCAATAACCCTAGTTGGATTGAGTGCATTAAAAGGATTTGAAACTTGTTGTCACTATTAAGGGGTGAGGATGGTTGGATTATCTTTGGGGGGGGAGGTGGGGGGGGGGTAATTTCATATATCATAACATGTCTTTTCTGAGGGGTTATGGCCATCAAATTTTAGTCATCTTATGTACGCACAATTGAGTGGTGAAAATGATAGAAAATGTTGAACCTCAAGAGCCTTAAGAGAACCATTTTGATAAAGAAAGGCAATCTTGGGGATCCAAACTGAGGCATTTTCTTTAAGTGAATGAGGTCCACTATGCTAGGGGTGCCCAATTGTGCACATGTCTTCATTAGCTTAAGATAGGAAGCAGTCACATGAGAATACAAATAGAGCCATTTGGTTGGACACATGTGTATACCTATGTAGGTACATGGTGAGTATTACAACATGAGATAGAATCTATTCATGGATTTGATCTTCCATGTACCCCCGAGTATATCAAAATCTCCCAAACATACTTGAAACCAGCCCTATGAAATGCTTTTGGTCATTTGTTTCTATGGTACATTGAGAATAACACTCACGAAGATCACTCCCATGTACCAAGGAATCAATTAATATGGCTAAGAGTATGGTTGATCCTCCTTAGTTAGATCCATGAAATATTGTTCAAGTATTATTATTGAAAACTCTCAAATACATTAGAGAGATTTAGATCCTAACTTTCCCTATATCTTAAGACCATATTGCACCTCTACTCCATAAACAAAGAAATTACTACAAAACCTAGAATATCCAAAATTTGAAAAAATCATCAGTAGAATAATATTTCACTAATTAAATTAAGAAAAACAATCTAGAAGTGGTCCCAAACCTACATGGACCATTATGGGGAACCTATCCCAAAAGAATCCTTACAAAAAGTTGGTTGTGCTGGTGCAACTCTTTAATAACCCGTCTAGTGGACCCAAGTGGTCCCATCACTATCACTAGAATGGAGAATAGAATCACCATATTGAAAGACAAAATAAACAAACTCATTGGCCCATAAGACAAAATAGACAAATTTATTGACCTAGAGGACAAACAAAACACCTCATTGTCTCACATTCAATAGTTCAAAATGGTTTTAAGAACCAAATGTTATCCTTCAAAGCCTACATCAATAATCAATTGAATATTTGGAATGATCTGACAAGACCAATTAATCACAGGGAATCTTCTACCAACAATGGTTGTGACACCAAGACATCCTTTCATGACACTCAAACCCATATGATGCACATATTGCTTAAGGTGGATATGATGATTTTAATGGATTTGATCCAACAAAATGGGTGGGCTAGATGGAACATTATTTTTCTCTCCAAGGTATTGATGATGAACAACTAAAACTATGAGTGGGTGTGTTATATCTAGATATGGAGCATTGGTAGTGGTGGAATAAGAGGGTATATGAGAGGTACATTACCTGGAATAAATTTGTGAAGCCTATTTATGCTAAATTTGATATTGATACTCATTTTTTTGGACGTTGACCAAGTTGCACCAAACTAGCATAGTGGAAAACTTGATTACTTCCTTCAAGAGATTTTCAATTAGAATAGAAGGTATGTCTAATGAGTTAGTCAAGGAGTGTTTTATTAGTGGTCTGGAGGAGGATATTAAAAAACAAGTAGATATGTTTCACCCAACCACTTGGACAAAAACCTATTAGATAGCTAAAAAGGAATAATCGATGGTCACAACCCAATTTTGTTAGACAACCATGCCCCCCTTTGATGGCGTGAACCACCAACTTCAACCCACAATCACAGATTTTCCAATACTCTGTCAACAACTAACATTTGGGCTACTCACTTGGCCTCGGATCAACACAAACAAACACTCAAATTGTATTTTCCTACAACACCAAATTGCACTATGTCATAGATAACTTTTCACGGAAACGCCACTACATGAATATTTCTCTGTGTGGAATCATCAGTGAACAATACCAACAAGATCTGTCACAGAAAATTATGTGCAAACCTCAGCTTGCAATGTTGGTGTGTCACAGGTCACATTGTGCGTGGAATCTGACAACAATACCGACTTGTCGCAGGTCACACTGCGTGTGGAATCTGACAACAATATCGAATTGTCGCAGATATTTACGTTGTATTTTTACTATGCCAAATAGTGACCATCTGTTCCTATGAAGACCAATACTGAGGAAATATTCTTGTAAACAAAGTTTTAGAACTTGGCTGGAATTAACAATGTGTGATGTTTCCTGTAAATGCATGCATTAAAATCCCCAAGTGACAAGATATTGAATGAATTCAAAGGCATACACAAAAAAATTAGCACACGTAGAACTGGATATATCAATTAAAACATATCAGAATTACACTGGTTATTTTGGTCACTCGGACCTTAAATGTATATAGCACACAAATCACTCCACACGGTTCTTTGTCGCACAACTCTTTGTCCGACCTTCGACTCTCTCAAACTTTGCTAACCTCTAACTCTTATCAAAATATCCAGCACATCTTGATCCCTCGGATAGCTCACAAAACAAACAAATCCCAAGTTATCTTAATAAATGTCTAAACTAGAGATATGTTCTTAAGGTTTAGCAATAGATTTAAAACCTATTACAACAAGTCAACACCTATCAAACAAAATAAACAAAAATTTATTCTAGAGACATTTCGCAATGATTACAAATTTAAATAAGAAATTAGGGAACCAAATCCCTTAGCAAATGGTTATTGACCCATGTGGTCAATTCTCGATTTTATTGTTAGTTGTTCATGCATCAGACTCCCAGGGAAGAAAATAATTTTTCATCAGGTCTTCAAGCTCTCCTCCATACTTGTAAATTTCTACTACTATCATTGAAGTAGCATCCTCCGCTGGTTGACCTTTCCATTTGACCAAGTACTAGAAATACTCTTTGCCTCTCGTTTTCTTCAGTACCTTCATATCCAATATTGTCTCAATATCCTTTTGCACAACTCTGGGTAGTTGTTATTTCCATATTATGGTCTGATCTTCATCACTTACAAGTTCATATGTTGAAACTTCTTATGTCTCCTTGAAGGGATACAAAACTGCAACATCAAAGATTGGAGAAATTCCAACACTAATTGGAAGTTCTATTTCATATGCATTAAAAGAAAATTTCCTTAAAATTTTACATGGTCCAATCTTTTTAATCTTTAATTTGTTATAAGTCCCTACAGGAAACCTTTCTTTCCTCAAATATGCCATGACCAAGTCACCAACCTCAAAATTCACTGGTCTTATCTTCATGTCTTCTCTCTACTTATATTTGTGGTTTCTCTCTTGCAATTTTTGTTTGACCCTTTCTTGTAACTCATGTATACTCACTGCAAAATCCTCACCATCAACACTTCTTAATTCTTGTTTTCCTAGATTCCTCAACTCTTACACTCCCCTAGGATGCATTCCATACAAAATATGGAATGGACTCATCCATGTGCTTCTATTCGATGAGTCATTATATGAAAACTCAGCTTGAGCAAGCATCTGATCCCATTGCTTAAGGTTCTCAATCACAAGGCTTCTCAAAATATTTCCCAGACTTATATTTACTACCTATGTTTTTCCATCACTCTGTGGATGATAGGCTAAGCTAAAATTGATATTAGTACCAAGATTCTTCCATAAGGTTCTGCAAAAGTGTCCCACAAAACTAGTGTCTTTGTTAGAAGCTATACGTTTAGGTAAACCATCCAACCTTACAACCTCTTTAAAGAACAAATTTGCAACATTTGTTGCATCACTAGTCTTGGTACAAGTAATGAAATGTGGCATCCGTGAAAATATATCTACCACAACATAGATAGAATCATTACCTTTGTATGTTATTGGTAATCCCAACAAAAATTCCATACCAACTACATCCCATGGTCTGCTTGGAATGGGTAGTGGTCAATACAACCATGTATTATGACTTCTCCCTTTAGTACGCTGACAAATTATGCACCTTTCCACAAACTTCTTCACTCAATTTTGCATACCATGCCAAAAATAAAAATCATTTACCTGAGCAAAAGTTTTATCTTGTCCAAAAAGTCTTGGCAGTCCTCCATTGTGATTTTCTTTAATCAGGTTCTCCCTCATTGAACAATTTGGTATGCACAATTTATTGTTCTTGAACAATCATCCTTCATGTATCATATAGTCCAACCATTGACTTATGTTACCAGAAACTAGATTTTCACAAGATGCATAGGCACCTTTGAAATATGCATCATCTTGATACTTTTCTTTTAAACCATAAAATCCTAAAGTGTTGACTTGAGATTCTTGCAAAAGCAAATTAATTCTACTTAATGCATCAACAACTTTATTTTCTTTTCCACTAGTGTGCTTAATTACAAATTTAAAATTCTACAAAAATTCAACCCACTTAGTATGTCTTTGATTCAGTTTTGGTTGACTAATTATAAATTGTAATGCATGATTGTTAGTGTAAAGAAAAAACTCATTAGCATAAGGTAATGTCTCCATTTCTTCAGTGCATGTACAATCTCATAAAACTCCTTATCATACAGAGAATACTTCTACTTTGCCTCATTCAACTTTTCACTAAAATATGCAATTGGTCTTTTCTCCTGGCTTAGGATAGCTTCTATTGTAGTCCCACTGGCATCAGTCTCAACTTGGAAGAACTTGTCAAAATTTGGTAAAGATAACATAGGTTGTTTAGTGATATTTTTCTTCAAAACTTGAAGATTCCGATCAATTTCCATTGTCCACTTAAATGGTTGTTTTTTTCTCTTTGATGGTCTCAATAATTGGGGCACAAGTATGGCTGAAATTTCTAATAAATTTCCTATAAAAACTTGATATTCCATGGAAACTTATTACCTCAAATGCATTTTTGGGAGTAGGCCAATTCACTATGGGTCAAACCTTTTCTGGATCCATCTTCAATCCTCCTTCAAATATTACAAATCCCAAATATACCAGCTAATTCTTCATAAAGTTGCACTTCTTCAAATTAATCAACAAATTTTCTTTTTGCAAAGTACTCCAAACCATTATGAGATGTCTCGAATGCTCCTCTCTTGTCTTGTTATATATTAAGATATCATCTAAATACACTATCACAAACTTCCCAATAAATTCTTTCAAAAACTCATTAATTAATCTCATGAAAGTACTTGGAGAATTTGTGAGCCCAAAAGGCATCACTAACCATTCATACAGTTCACTATTAGTTTTGAAAGTTGTTTTCCACTTATCACCCTCTCTTATCCTTATTTGATTATATCCACTCTTTAGGTCAATCTTTGTGAAATACTTAGCACCACTTAAGAAATCTTTCAAATCATCAATAAGAGGTAATGGAAATATGTACCTTATAGTAAGTTCATTGATTTCTATGGAGTCATTGCACATGTGCCATCCTCCATATTTTTTTGGGTTGAGTACTGTTGGTACAACACATGGACTCAAACTCTCCTTCACCAATCATTTATCTAACAACTCTTGTATCTGCCTTTTAATCTCTTTATCTCTTGTGGGTTCATTATATAGGTTGCTTTATTAGGAAACTTGCTCTAGGGATTAAATCAATGTGACAACTAATACTTCTCACTGGGAGGTAGAGTATTTGGTAGGTCATCTAGTATAATATAAGCAAATTCATCAAGCATAACTTTAACTTATTTAGGTAAATCATCCAGATTTGTATTAGTGAGTATTACCTTTGGTTTACCAATTAAGGAAAAAATCACCTCTTCTTCCTTATTGACTTCTTGCAGAAGCTCATTCCCACTTATCAGCAATACACTTGGATTAGCTTCTTCCTCGGTTGTATCATCCTTCAAAGGCAACACCACATGCTTATTCCCATCCTTTTCAAGAGAATAAGTGTTCCTCCTACCATAATGAATGGATTTCCTGGCATATTTTCATGGTCTTCCCAACAAAATATGGTAGACATCCATGGGAATTATATCACATAGCACCTCATCCTTGTAGCTACCAATATGGAATTCCACTCTACACTGTTCATTCACCAAAATATGATGTCCCTTCTACAACCAGGACACTCTATAGGGATTGGGATGTACTAATCTATGCAATCCCAACTTCTCTACCATTTATGTGGAAACCAAATTGTATGTGCTACCACTATCAATGAAACTTTTACAACACTTACCTCTTGACTTACATACAATCCTAAATAGACTTTTCCTCTGATTTGGTTCTTTATCTTCCTTCTCTGATTTGATCGGAACTCTTTTCAGTAACAATGATTCCCCTACCTCTGGAGTTTCTTCTTTTTTCTATTTCATTCACATCTTCTTCTTTTGCTTCTGCAACATGTGCATTCCTATGATTTTCTACCTTGTTCTCTGGACAGTCCCATGACATGTGTCATATTTTACCACATGCATAATATCTCATTTCTCTTCCTCTTCCTCGGCCTCTTGAAAAAAATCTTCTACCACTTGATTCTCCTCCTATTGATGACTAGTTTCTTGAATTTCTTCTTCCTCTGTTAGATTTTCCTTTACCTCTTACTAGACTCCTTCCTCAGTTTCTCTGGCTCTGCTTTCTGGCCAGCTTCTCTTTTGCCTTCAAAGATGCTTAGTATGCATCTTCAACAGTTCTCAAGGACAAAAGGTTTATTTCATCTTGAATTTCATATGTCAAACCATTTATGTATCTAGCAACCTTCTCAACATCTTCCTCAATGTGACCAAATCTAATGTTCAACCTATAGAATTCATCTGTGTATTCTTTTACTGTCATAGTTTTTTGTCTAATTTTTTGCAATTGTATAAACAAATTCAACCGATAATCCTTAGGAATTAATTTACCTGTAAATTTGGCCACCATTTTGTTCCAACCCCTGATCTTAGCTTTTCCTTTTCTCCTTCTGTTTTCCTGCAACTCATCCCACCATATACATGCATGTCCTCTTAGCCTAGTCATTGCATGCTTCACCTTCTTCTCCTCATCTACCTCTTTATCATCAAAATATTTGTCCATGTCATGTATCCATTCAAGTAATCCATCAACATTTAAATTACCCTCGTACATGGGCACTTCCATCTTAGGTCTGGATCCAACCTTTGTGACAAATATTACTAGTTGTTCCTCTGTTGTTTCTCCTCCTAAAGCTCCTTTTGTTTCCTCATCAGAGCTTGTATATTTACTCTCACCGACATCTCCTATGTCAAGTTCTCTCCTCTGAGTTGTCTCCATGGCCTCCATCCTTTCATGGATGCACCTTAGCTCATAACATAAGTCATCAATTACCACATTCATATCTCTTCCTCCTCGCTTGGGTGGCATGATTCATTAGATACAATATCGCTTGGATACCAAAATGATGGCATGAACCACCATGAACATCAACCCACGATCATAGAGTTTTCAATACCCTGTCAACATCTAACATTTGGACTGCTCATATGGTCTCGGATTAACATGAACAAGCACTCGAATTTTCTTTTCCTACAACATTGGATTGTGCTTTTTCATAGATAACTATGTGTGGAAACACCACTACACAAATATGCCTATTTACAAAAGCATCGGTGACCAATACCGCAAGATCTATTGTAGACAATTCTACGCAAACCTCATCTTGCAATGATGGAGTGTTGCAGGTCATGTTGTGTTCAGAATTTGACAACAATACCAACTTGTCACATATATTTACATTGTATTTTTACTGCACCAAATCGTGACTGTCTATTCCTGCAAAGACCAATACTCAGGAAATATTCTTTTAAATAGAGTTTTAGAACTTGGATGGAATTAACGGTGTGTGATCTTTCCTATAAATGCATGCATTAAAATCCCCAAGCGACAAGATATTAAATGAATTAAAAGGAATACTCCAACAAATTAACACACACATAACTGGAGATCTCAATTAAAACATATCATAATTACACTGGTTCTTTTGGTCACTCAGACCTTAAACATACACCACTCAAATCACTCCACATAGTTCCCTATTGCACCTCTTTGTCGCACAACTCTTTGTTGACCTTCGTCTCTCTCACACTTTGCTAACCTCTAACTCTTACTAAAATATCCAATACATCTTGAGTCCTCTGATAGCTCACAAAACAAACAAATCCCGAGGTATCTCAACAAATGTATAAACTAGAAATATGTTCATAAGGTTTAGCAACTGATTTAACACCTATCAAAACAAGTCGATACCTAGCAAACAAACTCAATGAAAATGTCTTCTAGAGACATTTCATAATGATTACAAATTTAAATAAGAAATTAGGGAACCAACTCCCTTGGTAAATGGTTATTGAACCATGTGGTAAATTCTCAATTTTACTGTTAGATTCTCTTGCATCACCCTTTTGTGCCTCCTCCACACCCTTCTCATTCCTTTCAAGTCCACAAGTTGACCCTAGAAAAAGCAATAGAACATCAATTTCTAGGCCTCTACTATCATTATAATGAAAAACATTTCAAAGGGCATAAATGGAAGGAACATAAATTACTTGTATAGATATGGCTCGATTGGGAATGTTCAAGGAAATTTCATAATAAGGTGTGACCAAGATGGATATGGAAGAGACTACACCTCATCCTAATGAAGTAACCATTCAGGATCCTCCTTGTAAAGAACCCCAAATTTCACTCCATTCTTTATCGGGAATTACAACTCCCAATAACTTTAAGTTGGTGGGATGTATCAAGCAAGGGAAGGTGATTGTCTTAATTGACAACAACAACACCCATAATTTCACCCATCATTGAGTAGTAGAAGAAACACATTGTTATGCCCATGTGGTGCATAATTTTATATTCATGCTAGCCAATGGAGGTGATATGGAATGTGGTGGTAAGTGTGAGAATTTGTAACTCCAAATGAAGGATTATTTCCAAAAATCTAGCATGTTTTCCATTGAAATGGGAGGTTCTGATGTAATTCTTGGAGTGGAATGGTTGCGAACATTGGGCCCTATTACAATGGATTTCAAGGAGGTTTGAGCTTCAATAAGGATGGACATAAATAGACTCTCAAAAGTATCCAAGCTAGTACACCATAAATCATCAACTCTCACCACACGAAAAATATCTTGAAGAAGAGTCATATAAACTGCTACAAAGGGGAATTTTGAGGTCTAAAATGGGTCTCATAAAATATATAATAAAAAGTTATGAGTTAGTCACTTTCTAAGGAAGGTATATTTACAACTCATATCTTTCACAATTATCTATATAACTATGGTTAAGTTAAATTGAAAAAATGTCTAGAAATAATAATAATAATAATAATAATAATAATAATAATAATAATAATAATTATTTATTGATGTGACTAGAAATAAAAGTACTCTTGAATTTATGAATTACTTATAATAAGAAATAAATACCCATATAATAAATAATAGTGTTACTTTTTTAATATAACTCATGTGATGAATCATATATTTATTTTTTTAATTGAGAGAATATAAAGTGTGACTAATTAAAAATAATATATAAATTATATTGAGAAAGTAAAATTAATTTTGAATATTTGTTATGTTATAAACCATTTATTCATATATTAATTTAATTATTATATGAATATGTGAGAATTATGAATACATGGTTTCATGTATCTGTATTTAGTTTTAACTAATATAAATATGTAATTTTCACATAACTAATATATGGATATTTATATATTAGTTAAATTAGTATATAGATACTCATATTTAATTTAACTAATATATAATATATAATTGAAATATCCACATGTTCCATATAGTAATTTAACTAATATATAGAGTACATGGTATACCATTCACTTCATATATTAGTTAAACTAATATAATATATGAACTCACCCAATGCACTTCAAATACCTATATATTAGTCAAATTAATATAATATATAAGATAGTATTTAAATTAAATAAAACAATACATAATCTCCATATATTAGTTTAACTAATATATGGAGTGGATGATATACCATATACTTCATGTAGTAGTTAAACTAATATAATATATAGATGGAACCCACATACCCCATGCACTATGAATACCCATATATTAGGTTAAGTTATTATACTATATAAAATAGTTTTTAAATTAAATAAAATAATTTATAATTCTCTTTCTCTATATATATTAATATTAATATTAATGTGAAATCCCAATCTACTTATTTCACGTAATATGATTAATGTAATATGAATATCCCATATATTAACTAAGTTAATATAATATATGGGGTGTGCGCCTTAGCCAAGGGATAATATAATATATGGGGTACACCCCATATGCAAGATATTGAACTTGAACATGGCATAAACACTTGAGCTGCCTTGTTGTAGGTCATTAACTCATTCTATTTACGGGCCCCGAAGAATGAAAGCAGGATGGGTCCTCCAATTTCTTTCTTTAAGTATAGGGCCGACACCACATAAGTATGGTCTATGACAAATTATTCTTCAATGTAAAATGTAAGCAACGAACATAGTAGCCTTTATTTAAATTGAAGTAGTGGGCAACAGAAAAAAAAGCTTATCGTCCATGTTTAACAACACATAGAGAAAAAAGGTAGAAAATAAAATGAAAAGCAATACACGAGATTGGAAAACACTATTAAAAAAAAAATCGCAATTATTCTATATTCAAATAAGATGGGCTACAAAATACAGCTGAGATTATTTTCCACAATGATTGTAATTTGGCCTGCCGCCGACTAATAAAAAATATGTACATTGATGAAGCTTGTTGACAGTTTTCTTGAGGATCAAATCCTTTATTCGTAAAAAACGAGTTGAATATCAATTTCGGGTCTTGGACTTAATTGGTGCTGCCAACTAGATCTATCCCAATTTTTTGAATAGCTTGTCTCTTCCAGATATGGCCTGCTTGCATTGATTGGTTATTCAACATTCCATTCTTTGTCAAGTATTAATTTCCCTTTGCCGTCGAACTTGGGGTTTAAGGTGCTTTCCTTGTAATGTTCCTGACCATTCACATCCGAGACAACTTAGAAATGCGATTCAGGCCCAATTCAAAGTCGAGGGAGTCGTTTTATGTGACATCAACTATGGGACGGGAAAAAAATTCAAGTATGTTGTGACTGCTATTCTCCCTGTATTCGATCATTTGTTTGGTTGAAAAGCCTGCCTTAAGATTTGTATGTTGAACTTCTTTGTTTTATTACAGTAAATTGGAAGGAACGTCCAAACCAGCTGCAAAATGTTATTTTTTTGAAGTACATGACTTCTTCGGGAAACATAGGTCTGGCAAGTGTATAAAATGTTGCAGAATGCATCATCACAGGTCTGGCAAGTGTATCAAATGTTGTAGATCACATCAAAATATATCTTTCGTCATAGTGGTGGAAGATATGGCGTCCCACCGAAAGGTCTAGAATGTTCAGAGGTGACGCCAAATGTGTGGAGTCTGTAACTACATCTAGAGGAAACCGAATTTTTTTTGACAAAGAACATGGCTTTCTATCAAGTCGGTTACCACACCCAGAAGTAGCTCAACAAACTTTGAAATAGAAAATTTCGTACTGATAATATGTCGTTTTATCCACCCATACAGTTTCTGTTACCCGCCTCTGGTTACATTCGCAAATGGAGTAATATTTTGCTCCATTCATGAACATCACAGACCATTTTGCAAGCCACGGTAAGTGTGACGCCCCCGAGGAAGACAAATTCTTGTACGATCTGCAGAACTTGATACACTTGCCAAATCTGTGTTGTCGAAAGAAACTATATACTTCAACGAAGAAGTATTTTGCAGGTGACCTGAAAATCCATTACAACTCCCAGCAAGAAGACAAAGAAGATCAACAAACAAATCTCCAGGCAGGCTTTTCAACCAACCAAAGCATTGAATACAGGGAGAACACCAACCAAAAGATACTTGTTCTTTTTTTTTCCCCATCACTGAGTTTCTATTGGATAACAAAGTTTTGTTTTTACTCAAAGCACATGTCACATAAAACCAGTCTCGTGATCCAGGGGATCGAATTTTGCTCAAAAATTTAAAGTGCTCGGAATCGCTTCAAATCGAACGGGGGCGTAGGCCTCATCGTTATGAACCCAACACAACTCATTTGGGTTCAAACGGACATCGGAAGTGAGAGATATAACGTTCTGTTCAAAATGACAAACATGCAAAAAAAGGGATGCTGACTGTACAGTCCGTAAAGTTCGTACGGATGCTGACGTGGCAGTCCGTACGATACGTGGCAGGGCTGAGTGGTAGACAATTGGCAGATGTGGATGAATGATATTGTGACACGTGGCAGTATTTGGTTGGTTGTACGGTGCCACGTGGCCCAGTCATGGGCTGCCACGTGGCACCCTGTTATTGGTTGCTTGTATAAAATTTTATTGGAGTCCACCGGATTCGACCCCGTGATCTCCACCCACATGTATAGCCTTTGCAAAGTCTACGCTGCCAACACGCCCCACCATATTCCTTATTATATATATGGTTTCACATAAATTTAAGTTTGAATTGTTGTGTGTTGGTGCGGGTGTCCGGGCTAGGGCTTAGCCCCAGCCCCCAGTCGCATATTTGTTGCCATATGACCATATGTTATACCATATGCGCATGCGCGGTTTGAATTTGGAATTCAGTTCAAACGGTTATGCAAACCAATGCCCATCACTTGTCACGACCACATTTGCTCTCAAAGTTTTAGCCCCGTTTTGCGTTTGCGCGTGGCCACATGGGCCACATGACCTCGGCCTTGGCGGTTAGGGGCTAGGTGCGCCCATAACCATCCTACAATTCACACCGTTTGTGCGGTTGTGCCCGGTGCTAAGTTTAAAAGCTTAAATATGCGTGGGGGCTAGGTTGATCCAACAAGGGTGCAATTTGTTGATCCAAAGACAACAAGTTTAAAGGGGAACTTCCAGGAAGCCTATCTTCTTCAATCTTTGGCCAAACGAGGTGCCAAAAAAGACCAGCTAGGGGTTTTTGGACGTTCTAGAGCCATTGGATCCATCTATTTGGCGTTTTGAGCATTGTAAAGCACATTTTTGAGCACTTTGAGCAAATAATACAAAAGATCCATTGGAAGCTGGACCAGGAGATGTAGCCCAGGAGAGGGGTGAACTCCTTTATCATTTGCTATGTTATGTGTTTTATGTTCACTATTTATTGTTGTTGTTTATATGCATCTTGAATGATTAATTTCCATAAAAGTTGTGTTGCAAATTGATCCATTTGCATTTTAACACATAAAATTAAACTTGCAAATATTTCCAAGAATACAAGTCTTCTTCATTTTTAGATCAAGTTGGTATCGGAGAATAGGTTTTTGAAGACTTGATTATTTGCAAGTGTTTTGTTTTCTGACGCTTACAAGGTTGAAACTCATAAGAGGAGAAGGTCAACTTGTAGAGCCAAGTTCTCATCCTTCAAGGAGGAAGCTTATATCATCACCGCAAGTTTCAAGGAGGCATTCATCAAGTATGGCTCATGAGGAGAGTCATGAACATATTCCTACAGAAGATGAAGATCTCAGAAAGGCTGTCATGGAAATGAGAGAAATGATGAAAATCTTGATGGAAATGAATACAGGATTGCAAGGTGAAGGCTCCAACCCTTCAAAGCACAAGGGAGACAGTGGTGATAAAACTCCAGATGGAAATGGAGGGAATGGTGCTTCTCCACCACACTCACCCCCATCTTCTTCTTCTTCTACCAATTCAAGACCTCTTCTGAATTCTCCAAAAGGACATGGTAAAACTCCTTCACAAATTCCTTCGTTAAAGCTTGATATTAAATTTGAATTGCCAATGTACAATGGAGAAGTAAATGCTGAGAA
>ML810515.1:0-11566 GCA_009831015.1 Picea engelmannii | reverse complement strand
GTCCTTTTAAGATTATTGACAAGATTGGTAACAATGCCTTCTATTTAGATTTGCCTCCTTATATGCAAATGTATGCAGTTGTTAATGTTGAGAATTTGAAATTGTATGAGCCTCCTTTGATTGATGATCAAGGAGAGCATGTTTGGATTCCTTATATAGATGATTTCTCCCCAAAATATCTTACAGAACTGCATGAAGACACAATCCTTGACAGGAGAATGCGAACTTCAAAACGAGGAAATGTGGAGTATTTTTGAGTTGGTCTTAAAGGTACAAATCCAAGCAAATCCAAGTGGATTGAGGTTGGAAAGGTGAGGGAGCTATACCCTCATCTTCAGATAGGCTGAAAATAGTCTTTTGGAGGTCCAAAAGCTTTCCAATGGGGAGGTGTGATCCAGGGGATCAAATTTTGCTCAAAAATTCAAAGTGCTCGGAATCACTTCAAATCGAACATGAGCATAGGCCTCGTCGTTAAAAACCCAACACAACTCGTTTGGGTTCAAACGGACATCGGGAGCGAGAGATATAGCGTTCTGTTCAAAATGGCAAACAGGCAAAAAAATGGATGCTGACTATATAGTCCGTACAGATGCTGACGTGGCAGTCCGTACGATACGTGGAAGGGATGAGTGGCAGACAGTTGGCATATGTGGACGAATGATATTGTGACATGTGGCAGTATTTGGTTGGTTGTATGGTGCCATGTGGCACCCTGTTATTGGTTGCTTGTATAAAATTTTATTGGAGTCCACCGGATTCGATCCCGTGACCTCCACCCACATGTATATCCTTTGCAAGTTCTGCGCTGCCAATGCACCCCACCATATTCCTTATTATATATATGGTTTCACATAAATTTAAGTTTGAATTGTTGTGTGTTGGTGCGGGGGTCCGGGCTGGGGCTTAGCCCTAGCCCCCGGTCGCATATTTGTTGCCATATGACCATATGTTATACCATATGCGCGCGCACGGTTTGAATTTGGAATTTTCAAACGGTTATGCAAACCAACACCCGCCACTTGTCACAACCACATTTTCTCTCAAAGTTTTAGCCCTGTTTTGCGTTTGCGCGTGATCACATGGGCCACATGACCTCGGCCTTGGCGGTTAGGGGCTAGGTTCACCCATAACCATCCTACAGTTCGCACCATTTGTGCGGTTGCGCCCGGTGCTGAGTTTTAACACTTAAATATGCGTGGGGGCTAGGTTGAGCCAACAAGGGTGCAATTTGTCGATCCAGAGACAACAAGTTTGAAGGGGAACTTCCAGGAAGCCTATCTTCTTCAATTTTTGGCCAAACGAGGTGCCGAAAAAGCCCAGCTAGGGGGTTTTGGACGTTATGGAGCCATTGGAGCCATCTATTTGGAATTTTGAGCATTGCAAAGCACATTTTTAAGCACTTTGAGCAAATAATACAAAATATCCATTGGAAGCTGGACCAGGAGATGTAGCCCAGGAGAGGGGTGAACTCCTTTATCATTTGCTGTGTTATGTGTTTTCTATTCACTATTTATTGCTGCTGTTTATATGCATCTTGAATGAGTAATTTCCATAAAATTTGTGTTTCAAATTGATCCATTTTCTTTTTAACACATAAAATTAAACTTGCAAATATTTTCTAGAATACAAGTCTTCTTCATTTTTAGATCATCTCTCTTCTTTCATTTGGGCCTCAATCGCATCTCTAAGTTGTCTTACATGTCCATGACTAGGAACATTAGAACAAAGGCACCCTAAAGCACAACTCTTTGATGATAGAGAGAAATGACAATAAGTATTTAAAAGCAACTCTGGATGATCTTCCGTAGATTTTGTGTTAATTCGTTTTAATGACAGATGTTCTTGATATTTTCACTTATTAATGCCAATCTTTTCGAACATGTATGCTGAATAGTGACAAATAACATGTATTAACATTCCCATATCCGAGCAGATTCTCAAATCTGACATCTAAGATATGCACAATATTAAAGAGGGACATAACGTCAAGGCTTCTGTGGGTGACATGTTCATGGACTATGCTGAAGCCTTTAAGAAAACTAAAAGAGCCATTTTTTTTTTTTTTGCAAATTCAAAATGCAGGCAAAAGAAATTACCAGATCCCATAATATTCACCCATCTATTCATTTTAATGGGAGATGTCCTCGATCTTTCCACTTATTAAAGCCAATATTTTCGAACCTGTTTGGTCGGTTGTGACTTTTGAAAGCATAATTAATGTCTATTGGGAAGGGTGGAAGGTATTGGGGATGGGGGGAGTGACAAATACTTTTAAATTTTTTGAACCCGGAAAGGCGTCAACCCGCCAAACTTTGAAAACTCGATTAAGTATGGAAAGGTAGGTAGGATAAACAAACTCATCACAGGTAGAGGCACAGTTGCGAGTTTGAGGAGTGCAGGGTCGAATTGTAGAGCACGAAAGTTCTAGGTGCAAGATGTATACACCGAACACGAGCTACCATAGTTCGATAACACCTATCCGCGAAGCCGCGTCCATAAAACTGGCTAAGTATGCAACCGAATGGCGGTCAGTCGAAATGACCACAGAGATGTGAGAAACTATAGAACCAAAAACTTAGTATACAAGAGGGAAAAAAAGGGAGAGAAAAACTATATCACTCACACAACAAAACATACTCTCATAACTATGAAACCATAGTAAGACATAAACCATGGAAAAAACAGCCAAAATTTGAAAACTCGACTAAGTATGGAAAGGTAGGTAGGATAGACAAACTCATCGCAGGCAGTGGCACGGTTGCCAGTTCGAGGAGTGCGGGGTTGAATTGTAGAGTAGGGAAGTTCTGGGTGCAATATGTATACATCGAACACAAGCTGCCATAGTTCGATAGAACTTATCCGCGAAGCCGCATCCATAAAACTGGCTAAGTATGCAACCGAATGACAGTCGGTCGGAATGACCATAGAAACGTGAGAAACTATAGAACCAGAAACACAGTTTACAAGAGGAAAAAAAAGGGAGAGAACAACTATATCGCTCACACAACAAAACTTACTCTCACAACTATGAAACCATAGTAAGACATAAACCATGGAAAAAACATCGCCAGCTATGAAATATAGTTTGAGGCCGACAAACTCTGGTTCAACGCGTAAGAGATGCAATTTACATCGACTACAATTTTTTTGTATGTTATTTTATCTTAATAGTATTTTATGGAGAGTCATTTGCAAAACAATGTAACAAGAGATCCAACTGCGGATGCTGCACCCCAACATTGCAAACCCTAGGCAAACAAGAACAAACAACAAATAACAACCCAATTAAGAAGCACCAAAAGGCCCAACTGCAGCCACAGGACCCCAACCATGCAAAGTCGAATCAAACAACAATAAAAAACATACATCGAACAAAGAAGCAAGCAACAACTAGCCCACCAGAAATGAAACAGTTTCAATCGCGGTTGCAGAACCCCAAATGTGCAAACTGCAACAAGACGAACATTCAAATAAGAACAACAACAACAGGAAAATAAGAAATCACTGGAGATGCAAAAAGCAAGCATGAACCAGTGAACCAACAATGCCGCTGAAACATATAAATAAAAAAAAGGGAAGAAAATGTATTGTAACAAGCTTGCTAAGTAAACATTCAACGCTGTCAAGCCTATTAGGTAAACATTTAAGTTTGTCAGAATGCTCTGTAAACATTTAAGAAAAAAATGTAATGTGGCAGGTTTTTGATGTACCCAAATAAATTTATTATAATTTATGTAACAATAGTTTGAACACTAGAGAATGTATTCGAAGGCCAAATTTTGGATATGCTAGCATATCAAACATTGCCATAAATTTAAGTAGGAGAAAATGCTAAGACAAACATTTGAACTAATGCTAGCATTAATCCACGTTCAAGCAATACATACGGAAAATATATGATTCAAAAATACTGTTCACGATAAAAAAGTATGGATATGTTAACATATCAAACATTGGGAATAACAAAGCTGGCAATAAGACCTCCAACCTGTTATCCAATCAAATCACTACATATATGGTACTTTTTAGTATATAAAAATCAATGTTTTTAGTTCCCTAGCTCCAACAATAGAGATTATAAAAATATTTGTGATCAAAGGACAAACTAATATGAAGTCAACAAATTATGGATTGCTATAGTCTCTCTATGCCTACTGCAGGGACTAATAAGACACATATCCATAAACACAATATATATAAAAAGTGCCAAAATAAATTTTATATTTATTATATAATTTGATTATAAAATCATTAAACTAAAATTATATAAAACAAATTTATTCAATACTTATGAATATCGGGTAATTTAAGTATGCCGTCTCATGTTTATTTCCTAAAGCACTCATTCTATGATCTTTATTTGAAGTATACTAGCACAGCCACGTAATTGTGGTTGATCAACGCCGAAAGGTTGATAAGATGAAAATAATTCTTAAAAGAATATATTAAATTTTATTATTGATTAACAAATAAATGGTTGGGCTTCATTTATCTGGTGTTAATATTTTAATTTATGTTAATCTCTTAGGTGGCAATCAGTTAGCTATCAAAGTAATTTTTAAATATGATTAGGTAAATGTAAAAAAGTAAACACATAAACGGATGTGTTTATAATAGCTAGGAAGTTAATGATTGAAATCACAGCCATTTATTTTGTGTGACTACTAAGAATATTCTAGCCATATTTAATCCTGTCCATAGAAAACTTATTAAGCACTAAACCCCTATTAAATATGCCCATTGTCAATAGGTATACGCCCTTTCGGCGTAATAAATCAAGAAGGTAGTTATCCCTTCTTGCAATGAAACCAAGTCATTTGGGCACGTGTTAATTCCTTTTTAATTGAAGGATGCCACACACTCTTCTAAAAATGTATACATTACATTATTTGTAATTGTGTTTTTTATAAATAATTATTAAAATTAAAATTATAATTTTTTCATGGTTTATTTTTATGATAATATAAGAAATTAATTCTGATCGGCAGGGATTCTATTTTGGGGCTGGGGGAACGCTCCCTCTTATCCCCTTCGATAAGGCTACATCTCAAGGCTTTAAATGTAACAACTCTGGCTCAGATTAGCATGACTGGTGTCAAGACGCTGCCAGACAATTGGAGGACTGTGAGCGACCTCCAGCTGAGCGGTCCCTTGGTTTTGGAGTGGAATATTTTCATTTCGGCACTAAAAGAGGCAGGCATTTCTCTCAGGGCCATGCCGGATGAGTTGATGTGGGCGGGCGGCGATGCATCCGGCCGGATTTCAGTTAAAAACATATACCTCGCGCTTCAACAGCAGATCACCTCCGTCCAAGCAGCGCCGTGGATACTCAAGCTATGGAAATTAAGTATTCCACTTAAACTCAAACTTTTTGCTTGGCTGCTCGGTAAAGACAAGCTCCTGACTTGGGAAGTCTTACAACGGCGTGGATGGGTGGGGCCGAGCTCCTGTCCTCTCTACAATTCCGAGTCCGAGAACCTAAGCCACCTCATAATGTTTTGCCCTTTTTCAACAGATGTATGGAACCACGTTTGCAAGCATTTGGATTTACGGTTTTCCTGGAGCGGCTCTACTATAACTGAAAGCTTCCCTCCTTGTTTCTCAATTAAATCGGCACCACCGAGCCTGCTGATCAATTTCTCCTGGCAAATCTGGTTGCAGAGGAACTGCGCTCTCTTTGAAGACGCCCGGCCATCATGGTCAAAAGCTGTTCACAAGATTCTGGCGAATTTCACCTGGCGGACTTCCACTGTCAGAAGCTTCCCTCTTCGAACCTTGAACCTAGATTTGCCTGAAGGTCACACCATAGCATTTTTTGATGGAGCAGCGCAGTCAGATGGATCTTGCTGCGGAGCTGGCGATTTTTTCAAATCACACCAGTCTAGAATCACCAAATGGTTTATCAACGGTGGAGCAGGCACTAATACGCGAGCTGAGCTCTTGGGTTTATGGGCAACGCTCTCCCTTGCGGCTCAATGGTCTCTCGATGACCTTCACGTCCTGGGCGACTCGAAAGTGATTTTAGATTGGATTTCAAACAATTGCAAGTTCAAATCCATCCATTTGGAAGGTTGGATGCAACAAACCAGATCCCTCTCCAAGTGCTTCTCCAATCTCTACTTTCAGCACGTTCCTCGTTCACTAAACAGGGCCGCCGATGCTTTATCAAAGAGGGCTTTAACCGCGGTGATAGGGCGACTCTCGATCTATCACTGTGATAGAGAAATCGAGAGTCCCATAACCACATTAAACATTTTTGAATAATGTGGGCTGCTCTCTCATCAGCAGATTGAATAGGTTCCTGATTCTGATCAATGGTGTTAGATGGACAGTTTTCGTCTCCGGGATTGTATTTTCTTTCCCTTGCATGGGATGCTAGTACTATTATGGTTGTATTGACGGTTTGGGTTCATTAGTGGCTGATCAAATCCCTTCGTTTTTGTAAATGAATTTATTATCTATATAAATTCGAGACAATTTTTTTTGGAAAAAAAAAAATATAAGAAATTAATTAATAAGTATTTATTAATATTTTATAATTTTATATTAGTTGAGTTTGTTAAAGTGTGGGTTTAGTTTATTAAAAGGCACTCAAAAGTTTAGGTATGGTAATGGTTGGTGATGTCATATCCTATGCAACCTCGATTTAAATGTTTTTGGGTTATGGTTTCTTAACCGATGAACATATTTATAGTGAGTAAAAAAAATAATTTATAATTTTATATTATTAAATAATATTTAAAATCTAAATTATAATTTTATATTATTAAATAATATTTTAAACTTAAGTTCATTATGTTAAATATTATTTTAAGTTAATTTCTCAAAAATTATGATATTAATTATTTCAAAACTTAACTAATAAATTAGCAATGCTAAGTGATATAAATATATTATGTAAATCCACAACTCTTTACTTTAAATTTATTGTAAATGTATTTATAATAATTTTTAAATTAAATTTAAAAATGTAATAATCAACATAATACTTCAACACTTATTAATAAATCCATTTTAACTAAAAAAAAATCAACACTTATTAATAAATCCATTTTAACTAAAAAAAAATCAAGGTAGAAAATTCTACCTTGATACTTCTTTACATAAAAAAAAATAAAATAAAAAAAATTTATTATTAAATTATGATTATTACAATACTTCTTAAATAATTAGATTATTACAATACTTCTTCCCAGAAGATAATTAGATTATTACAATACTTCTTCAGAGAAGATCATTACATTGATCTATGTAGAATCTATTAACTTTGACTTTCAATTAATGTATAAATTTTGTATTGATTTTTAATTAATGTATAAATTTGATATTGATTTTTAAAATTTAATTTTAAGTTTTTAAATTTTTTTTGACTTTTTAATATTGATTTTTAAAATTTTATTTTTAAAATGATTTTATTTTTAATTAATTTATAAATATAAATCTAGTATTGATTTTTAAATTTAATTTTAAACATGTAGGATAGTCAGTAAGATAGTTAGTAATAAAATGTGCTGTTAAAAAATTCCTTAATGCAGGTCACAGAATTAATTATTCAAATATATAAGTTTGACAATTTTTCACTTAATTTAAACACAAACAAAACATAGAATATTTAGAAAATTTCAAAAAATCTAATAAAATTCGCTACATAATTGATTGTAAAGTCTTGAGTTTGACTTGTAACTCGGCCGCCTTGCCCCACCGGCCACATTCATTCTTTCACTGTATTTTGGTTTAATGACAAACATTTTACATAGTTTCAAATATACTATCATACTTTGACATTGGGGAAGGGACTTCTGTAGATACATTGTAAAAAGGAGGACCTTCAATTTATTTTCAGAGTTGGTTTTGCATTGGATACTAAAGGTGGTTTTGCATTGGGTAAAATAAAAGGTAGTTTTGCATTGGATATTTTACCTGCTTGAAAAGGAGGTCATTTTAGTTTTTCAGTCTTTGTTAGTTTTTAGCCATTCATTGGCGATGGGCTTTTATTGATCCAAGTGCAAATACAAAGGAAGAGTTGCTTATGAATACAATTAATTACTCAAAAAAAACAATTAATTACAAAAAATCATTAAAATTCTCAAAGCAACAACCTAATTTCGGATTGTGATGGCATTGATTTTTTAAACTTGAAAAGTTTGGAGGTTCTTTTTAATTTTAAAAATATTAAGGTATATTATATTCATTAGAAATTGAAAATGATATTATATTAGTGCTAATTGTACAAAAATGAGAGAGTAAACATCATTTCCACATACCAAATTTTGTTGAAGGATTTATTTATCAAATAATGTTACATATTTATACAATATTATATCAAACCACTTCCTAACTATAGAGGAAGATGTTGATGATTTTTTTCAACCCTCCAACCACTCATCCTCAATTTAAAAATCTCTCATTCAACTAAGATTTGATATCCTCCTTAAAAACACACAAAAAAGCTACCCACATAGAGACAAACTTTATATCGCAATGGCCAATGCATTAACAAACTCGATATTCCATAAGAAAACTAAGAGTTAATAATTTTAGAACTCTCCCTTAGAGAGTGCTTATGTTAATATTTTTCAAGTGAGGTCTTCATCATCTTTCACTAATATGATGCATCAAATGCTCCACCAAGAATTGAAGACACTACTAACTAATAAAGCCTATATCTGGTCCAACTTGGCACTTGCATCTCATACCTTAATCATGTAGACATCACCAAACTATATAAAGGAACAACCATCCACTAAAATACTTGGGTATCTAACAACATCAATTACTGGGATAATAGGATGTCATTCAAGTACATGGTTCATCCAACTTCTTGTTGAACTCTCTCTAAATAAAACTTAAGGTTTCTAGGCCTACCCCACCTCCTAGAATATATAACCAACACGATCCACTCACAAATCATTCAACTAACACACAACCCACTCCTCCAAGTGTCCATAATAGATATTTTTCACTATAGCATACAAGTTATACAAATCATTAGGGACACATGGAAAAGGGGTATACATGCCTATCTAGGTCTTACAACAATATTCCCTTTACATGTTACATTCATAGATACATGTACTTACCATTTACTTACTCCATCTCATGGAGACACTAGGTACGTGATTTTATAATATTTCCTAAGTACCATTACAATACTTCTCATAAGTACAAAATCTAGGCAATAACAAGCTAAAAAATCTTTAAAGATTGATACAATGAATCTACACATATGATTATGGACTCACCACAAATACTAGTTATGATTCACATTTCCATATGGTCATTTCTTTTATTAAACACAACACATTAACTTCACCTTTTTTTACCATTGCCAAATGATCTTTGATGCTATCACAAGAACTATCACCAACATCCTTGGGAAGAAACTCCAAGAAAACTCTTTGTAACATCTAGAACATCATCGCCTTTCTTTGTTGCAATGTCATCGTTGTGACTCAGAATTAAGTTTGCCATCGACACTTGTCTACTCCAGTGAGAACAATGCCACTTCAATATATCTTTATTCACTAAAATAACCAACCAATGGTTATTCACCCAAGTAACTCACTTCCATCTCCCAACAAAATTTTCCATCCTCCTCCATTAACATTCACCTTAAGGACTATTATCTCAAATAACATACTAGTTGGGAACCAACTGTACATTTGGGAGGAATATTGGTACCACATAGATTCACTAGGAACTTGTTGACTCTAGGGCCTAACATCAACATGCTTAATTTTCAAAGTAGATTAATTAAGCATTTATCAGTCTCTTACTACAAACTCCCACTAGCCTAAATGGCCACCCAATTTCCTTAAAAAGGGGTAAGCACAAAAGGATATACATGATTTGTACCTAAGAAAAAATTCACCAACATCAACTTTGGATCATAGCTATAGTTTCATGATAAAGACAAATGAAGTGAAATCCCAATGATTGCCTTTAAATCAAGAACAACATGATTACACCACATATCAATAATGCGTTTCATCCCAACACATATGACACTAACCATATTAGAATTCAATCTAAAACTATAGATTTATCAGGTGAGTAGATATGTTAACAATCATTACATAACAAAATTTGTATAGGACTTTTACACAACAAACCATTTCACCATGAGAAATCCAAGAAGACAATTCACATTTGTAAGGATAAGGAAAAACATGTCTATCCGGTAGAGAATATATAATTTAACATATTTTTGAGCTCCTTCTCCATAGTGGCCACTCCATTGTCCCTTTATATTACTATACATAGCAATTGATGCTCAATAGAACCACTGAGACATAACTATGAGATCAAATCATTTGCATTAAAATTTTTGGAGATGTTTAAAGATGTTTTCCATTGGACATAGTATTATAGCAACATTCGGGAGTGGCCATACCCTATAGATGATATGTCTTCCTTTATGACGAACACATATCCATCATGTACCCTATCACTGATCCAGATTATTTTCGGCACGAAATGAGAGTGGAGATATAATAAAGAAATGCACAGAGATATTGCAGATATTCAATAATATAACAAGAATGTATCAGAGATGCAACCATACACACAAATATATAGTAATACATGATTTCTATTAATCAGAGAAATGTACAGAGGCTGTAAAAATACAGAGTGAAAGACTCGCTAGAATGGTGGCAGCTTATCTCTGAGAAGAGATGTGACGGCTACTCGCATTCGCAAGAAGATGATTACAATGAGGCTTCGAAGGCATTTTTACAATAAATGGGAATGAAAAAATTCCTAGACATCCAAAAACCTAACCCTAGGAGATGAAGCACCAAAAGTCATGTGGGCCCCATTTGGGTAAGTGAGTACATCAACTTCCCGGGGTTGTAACTTTTGCATACGATCTCCATTTTAGGCATGTGATAGATCGTTGGAAAGGTATCGTCGAGGAGATTCATTTTGGGGGCTCAATCATGCATTTAGCTATCATTGAGAACCTCGATCTCGAAAAACCTTCATTTAGGCCCTCAAAATGGCCCCGGAAGTTAAAACCTGCTAAAAATAGTAAATTGCCAAAATGGCCAGAAAACTGTTTTGAGCCATTTGGAAAAGGTGGGTGGCCACCGATATCCACCTGGATCAATCCTCCCTCCTTAGGAAGAAATGGTATCCATTGCGTTGAGTTCTCGAGGGAGAGGGAAAATCATTTGTTGAATCTGCATCTTGGTGAGCTGCTTGTCTTGTTGGAGAAGTCGCGCTGCTTAGTTTGTGGAAATCTGTCACAAACCTGTGGCTGGAAGGTTTGGAACTTTTTAACCAGTATAGCTATTTTAGATGACTGTGTGCAGAAGGAATCTTCGTGCTTAGTTGCAACCTTGTCGACCTGCTTTTATTGGATAGAAGGTGCTTTGGCCGAAGCTGTGGTGGCTGCAATATCCTTCTGTTCACCCTTTGAACAGATTGTGGAGAAGATGAATTTTGTAGTATGAGATACTACCTCGCGACACTATTTAGGTGGGGTAGTAGTTGGAACTACCTCTGGTATCCTGTAGAGATGACCCCCCAGAGTAATAATGACACTACGGGGTCGAGACTCATA
>ML810514.1:107452-127750 GCA_009831015.1 Picea engelmannii | reverse complement strand
AAACACATAGAAAACTTAAGGATTGAAGTTTTGTTATGGAAAGGAAAGTATCACAGCGTGGTGCCCATTCTACAATTTGATATCGAAATGAAAAATCAGCAACTCAAGGCAAGGAATAAAACCTTGATTGCAGAATACGAGAAGCAAATCGCTGAGCTCAAACAAAAATCTATCAAGTCCGAAGGTTCTGTAGCAATTAATTCTTCAGGAGTTAACATTTTCTTTACTTCTGATTTGAAAAAAAAAACCTTCCTCATTGATGCTCAGATACTTAATTTAGAATTTTGTTAAAACAAGTATGAGGTAATTGCGTTTTAATTTATTATTATTTTATTTTCAAAGAGAAGATACAACTTTATTTTATTTTAATTTATTTTTATCAAGTTTGTTATTAATAGTTTTCATTTTGGCTTATAGGTATACAATGGAAGGCTCCCATCGAAAATTATGCATCGAGATTCTCCATGAGTTTCTGAGAGCAAGCATATGTTAACCGTAACAAAGAAGTTTGTTTCAATGACAAATATTGTGGAATCTCATGACTAAACTTGTCAAAGGGAAATAAGAAAACAATTTGAAGATCAATATGAACAGTTTGATACGCTCAAGATTGTTCTAGAATTCTCTATATGTTTAGGCGAAATCAGAACAAACTCACAAATTTCGGGTTCCATTTTTTACCAAACCTTGTCATATTTCGAAAAAATAAGACATGGATTTTTCTCAGAATGGATGAAATTAGTTGAAACGTGCGGATTTTCTGAAACCAATGAGTAATTTGGGAGATAAGCTCAGTCCATTTGAAGGAATTTCCAAGTTTACGCCCATGCACCAGCTGGAGCTAAATTGTTGCTTCAATATATAGATATATGAGCAAATTCTAAAGAGGGTGGGCTAGACCTGTACCTGGAGAAACAAAGCATCACACTATCGTGCTACTAGAGGTATTGGGATGGACCTGAGGTTGAAAATTATTGAAGGTAGGCTATGTACATTGTTGTAAAAGCATTTATTTTTTAAGTTTTGGAAGACCTGAATATGGCCATGAGTTTATGATATTTTGTACGCTTTGATATTATTATTCAAATTTTATGAAATACTTATTTTGCATTTTGCAAGTCATTTTATTTTTCTGTCCAATTCTTTTAAAAATGAAAATTTATTTTCTCAAATTTCTGCACAGGTTGTTTCTTTTTCTTTTCATTCTAAATTGAATTTGATACGAATGAACATAATTAAACATGAATATGCACATCAATGAATGTTGGTAACTATTTACTAATTATGTTATTGATATGCATGAGTCTTAAATATTGTTTGAACCTTATGAACTATTTCTATAGTCCAACAATTCACTTTATTTCATGTTTAATTCATGTGATTGGAAATGAGTATCCCTTAAATATTGTTTGAACCGTATGAACTATTTTTATAGTCCAACAATTTCTATTTTTATAGTCCAACAATTTACTTTATTTCATGTTTAATTCATGTGATTGGAAATGAGTATCCCTTACTAACTATTTACTAAGATAAAACTAATATGCATTTATGTCAAAAGTCATCATGTTATTTGAACTATTTCAGTAACTTGGTAAATAATTTTTTTATTTTCTTGCATACTAGGATAAATTACATTTACATGTAGAGTAATCTGCATTTTCCAAAGTCTCCTTATGCAGGAGCAAATCCCATTTTGGCTTTTATGAGCCCTTGTTTCAACAAAGGATTGTCTTCTTCAAGCAGCTACAAGAAGGTAATTCCTACACTTCTATTTGTTAATAAAATCAAGTAACATTATACATGAACAGATATAAGGTTGTGTATATATCTTTGTACACATATCTTTGATTAACATAGATTAGATTTGTAGTTAGCTTAATATAGTTTTAGATAAGGGTAACTGGACCTATAAACCTAGTCAGAATCACCATCCCAAATGGATAAGGGCCTAATTGGAGCCCTGACTAGGTGATCTCCTTATAATGTTGAACATGGTCAGTTTTGGCAATCAACAGGGCCCAACAGTTAGACTTGATCTACTTGAAGTCTCGAATCCTTTATGAGATTATACCAGATGCATCGCGACCCGGTTTCGACCCATCGAAAGAAAAATCCGGACCACATGTTGATGGCATTGTTGGGTCCTTTAAAAGAACAAACACAGATATGGTTATGAACCAGATGCAACAAACGACTATTCATCTGTCTGTCACTGGTCAAGCCACTACTTCAAATGCCCCCAATGTCTAGTCGTCGAATGTTCACGTTGTACAATCGACGACCTCGAAGGGTACCCAACAACCGAGAGAGAAAGGCAAAAAGGGTAAGGATAAGAAAGGAGGCGGAGGTAATAAAAGCACTACATCTGATGAAAAATGTGTGGGGAAAAGAAGGAGAAAAATAAGATGAAATTCTCATGCAAGGTTTGTGGGGCCACCTTACCCATCAGTGCCCACAAATGGAAGAGGCACATTGCCTGCTAACGCATCAGAAGCTTGTTTTACTAAAAAATTAGTTCCCACAAGGGCAGAATATGCAGGCAGGATATTTTACTACAAATCTACAAGGGGCACCCAAAATGCACCTTTTTCAGATGGATCATTCTCGTTTGTCAATACGGTGAACCATACAAAGAAGAGGAGGTAGATTTGTCGACTAGGTCTCAAGATTATAGTGATCCTGAGTCAATGTCTAAAGGAAAATAAAATTTAGATCCTTAGAATTCTCTCCATATAGAGAAGCCTGAGAAGGAAATGATGCCACACATACTAAAAGGTGTGTATAAGTGTGCATCGCACAACCCCAATGCTCGAGTCACTCCTAACTATTCTATTGTTGAATATTTTTCTGAAACACCTTGTGCAATGTTTGTCGTGGAGGTGCTCCAAAGTTTCCCTATGCAATGAGCCACATTGTTATCCACGATCGGGGTTGTTGACTCTTCGAGCCAACATTTTATGAAGTTTGACATTACTGAGGTGAAGCCTTTCCTTCCTTATCATGTATCCTTCCAGATTAATATCGTGTACAAAAAACACATTATTCGGAGGATTGCCATTGACGAAGGAGCTTTGACATGTTTCATGTCTTTGTCTTGTTGGAAAGCCATTGGCTCTCCAGAACTTACCCCTTCTCCTATTCATTTAAACATGTTTTATGGACGATCCTTCAGACCACACAAGCTCATTTCCTCTTTTTCGGTCTAGTTAGGAGGAAAGTCCATTTCCGTAGAAGTTGAAGTAGTAGACGCTCCACTCGAATATAATATTTTGTTAGGAATGAGATGGACCTATGCGATGATGGTTTTTTTCTCTTTAGTATTTCAATTTTTATGCTCCCCTCACAAAGGGAGGATTGTAACGATCAACTAGATGTCGTTTAACCACTCTGACACCATGGGAAATCCAGGATCTATGGTCCTGTTGATAAAAAACTCTCATATGACAACTGAGAGCATTGGTGTTGGAATTTATCCTTTACTTATGGGAACATTTAATTTCTTAGCACTAGTTTATTATATGCATGCTACCCCAGTCGGCTATCAAAAGTTGAACCCATCAGTCCCCATTACATGGGTAGGTTCCTTTTGAACTTCATACTTTGAATATTTGTAGGTATTACCCTTATCGTGCGAATCAGTAAAGGGTCGTGTGCATGTTGGGATGGCTATGCCACTATCTACAATGGAGATCGCTTATCGAGCATTCCAACAAGCTATAGTAGACTCTGATCCAACTTATTCATGGTCAAAAGAAGATGATTAGTTTCCATAGCCAATTTGGGCTCAAAATTCTTTGACTTCCTTAACAACATCTTGCCTTTTGACGAAGCTATTATAGAGGCAATGACAGGGCCAAAATGACCATGGGAGGATATGCACTGTCAATCATATTTCCTTCCCAAAATTAGTTGAGTCAAAAGCAGAGAGTTACAGTCAGCTGTGAGTAGAGGCATTGGTCAGTTTGTGAAGCCCTTGAAAAATCGCAGTGTATATTTCAAAGTGAACATGGATAACATATTGGAAACCATTTCGATTAAAATATCTAAAACCCCTGGCGTTGTGGAAAATGTTTTTATCGTCGCAGCCTGTTCTCCTGAAGAGATCTACACGTATACCTCTTTGTTGAGAGAGTTTTGTGATGTTTTCTCCTAGTCCTACGAAGATATTCTAGACATAGACCCTTGCATTGTTGAACATGAGATTTGTACCTACAAAAATGCTAAGCTTGTTCGGTAAAAGTTATGACTAGTGAACCCCAAGAAAGAAGCAACTATAAAGGTTGTGGTAGAAAAGTTTCTCAAGGAAGGTTTTATTTATCCGATTCCTCTCATTGAATGGGTGTCGAATCCCATTCCCATTGATAAACATAAAGGAACCATATGCATTTGTATGGATTTCCGAGATCTGAACAAGGCTTGTCCAAAAGACAACTTCCCCACACCCTTCATTGACCATATTATCGATGAGTGTGTGGGAAGAAAAATATTCTCCTTCATGGATGGATTTTTTAGATACAATCAAATTCACGTCCGACCCAAGGATCAACACAATATGACTTTTATATGTCCTTGGGGGACTTTCACGTATCTAAAGATGCCTTTTGGAATTAAAAATGTTGGAGCTACATTTAAAAGAGCCATTTCGTTTTCTTTCCATGACTTGAAACATATTGTTGAGGATTATATGAATGACCTCATTGCTTTCTCTCACAAGAGGGTAGGTCATCCAACACATCTTAGACTTGTTTTTGAAAGATGTCGTTATTATTGTATTTGGTTGAACCCGAATAAATGCATATTTTTTGTAGTTTCAAGGCATCTCTTGGGTTTCATAGTAACCAACAAAGGGACCATGGTTGATCTGTTAAAGGTGGAGGAAATATTTTCGTTTCCACCCCTTCAAAATATTCGTTAGTTGCAGAGTCTCCAAGGAAAGGTCGATTTCCTTCATCGTTTCATTGCAAACTACGCTGACATCACCAAGGGATTTATGCACTTGCTGAAGAAATGGGTCCCATTCATTTGGGAGGATTTTTTGCAATGATCCTTCGATGCACTTAAGAACGTGCTCATGTCAGGCCCTTTGCTTAGTAATCCAGACTAAAGAAGGGATTTATTGTTGTATATCACGGCAACAGAGTCCATAGTCGGTGTGGTTTTGGTTTAGGAAGATGATAGATCACAAGAGAATATCATTCATTATCTCAGTCGTGGTATGATTGGGCCTGAACTCAACTATTTTCATGTCGAGAAGCTAGCCTTGGAAATTGTTTATGTTGTCTAGAGATTACGACATTACTTTTTAATTCAAAAACCACTGTAGTCGCAGATGTCAATCCATTTCAATACGTCCTCACACGATGTATAATTCATACTGCAATATTTTGACTTGGACTTCGTTTATGCTAACTCTAAGAAATCTTTGGTTTTCTCCAAGTTGATGTTGGAATTTCCACAACAGAATGAAGAACCCAGGATTACGGATTTGTTTCTAGACGAACATTTGTTTCTTATTGCTTCTAGTGATCCTTGGTACATATATATCCTTATATATCTCAATATTGTCAAGTTTTCTCTGCATTATTCATGGGGCGGTCGAAATCAGATTCGCCACCATGCGAAGAATTACCTCATCATCAACGACACTTTGATTCATCGTGGAGTCGATTCAGTTATTCATCGCTTCTTAAACCATGAAGAAGTGGAGTCCATGTTGAATGATTGCATAGTGGAGCATGTGGTGGTAACCTATCTAGGTTGGAAACAACCCAAAAACATTACGCGTTGGGTACTTTTGGCTGACGATGTTTAAAGATTGTGTTGAGGAAATCAAAAGGTGTCACCCTTGCCATATTTTTTCTCATAAAATGCATGCACACCTTGCTCTGTTGTTTCATGTAATCACTGTTGGTTTGTTTACAAAGTGGGGAATCGACTTTACTACATTCCACCCACCATCGGCTAGGGGGAATCATTACATTGTCATGGCAATCAACTACTTTATGAAGTGGGTGGAGGCCATGCCTACTTTCACGAATGATGGTGAGACCACAAATTTGCTTGTATTCAATCGAGTTATCATCGGGTTTGGAGTTTCAAGATATTTTGTCATTGACCATGGCAGTCACTTTCAGAACCGAATGATGATTAACTTAACATAAAAATTGGGATTTAAGCAGAAGAATTCATCTCCTTATTATCCGTAGGAAAATGGTCAAGTAGAGGTCGTAAACAAGTCTCTCAAGGACATACGTCAATGCATTGTCAATAAGAGAAAATATAATTGGTATTTGATGCTTTACCCGACATTATGGGCATACCGAACCTCAATCAAGACTTCTACTATATTTTAACCTTTCCAACTCGTTCACAGAGTGCAAATAGTTATGCCCATTGAATGTGAAATTCCTTCGTTAAAAATCATGATCAAGCTTCTACCTAACATGACATATTTAGAAGCACATCTTGGTCACTTAGAGAAGCTAGATGAGAAACGTCATGATGTTGTCACCATGAACGAGACACACAAGAAACATATCAAGTATCAATACGACAAGTCTATCTTCCCAAGGGTCTTTTCTGAGGGTGACTTTGTTCTAATTTATAATTAGGATAAGGACGCATTAGTAACATGCAAGCTCAATATGATGTGGCACAGTCCTTACATCATGAGGCATGCCCTTCAGAAAGAAGCTTGTGAATTATCCGATTATGAGGGTAATGTGTTGTTGGAGCCCAGGAATGGGCTCTATCTAAAAAGGTATTACGCTTGAGCATTGTTGCTCAAGTGTTTTCCCTTGTATTTATTTTTCATAAATGATAATATTTTAGTTTTTTATCTCATTTTTTTCCAGTTTTACTGTTGTTATTAGGTTATTTCTAAATTACATGAGCATTCAATGCATTTCCAAAAAAACAGTATAAAGAGGATCACTGAAAGAAACACAATCACAAGGTACCAACATTTTATCCTGGGAAACCCTCATGGGGGAGAAAACCCAGCAAAAACTTCCTCAATAATAGATTGTCAATACAATGCGAAGACTAAGACCAAAACACCAAAGACAGACCAAGACTGAGCATGCACCTCTCTTCTCTTTCCTCCTGCAACTGCAATTGCCTTCAAGATATGCGCACTAGATGAGTGATTTAGTGTGTGTAAATGAGGCACAAACCTCACATATAAATACAAGTGTGAGATGATGTTAGGGTTGTGTCTCTTCACTTGGTTGAGCCTACTTCTCCTAGAAGTGGCTAAAACCACTTTATAATTACTCGGGGCCGAATTTACAAATACCACTATACAAATACAATCTGAGCAATCCATAAAAGGGGATTTGATATTATACAAGACCCAACTTGATCAATCCGCAAAAGGGGATTTGATCTATAAAATAATAACTCAAATATAATTAGAATATTCTTCGAAGTTACAATATTTCAACACTCCCCCTTAACGAGAAGGGTATTATACTAACATGACTCAATACAATATAATCAAGAGAAGGATAGGGCAACATCATCATCAACATCTAGAACACTGACTGCAACATCTATAAATCATCAGAATTTTTTCTCATCATCAATATCATCACCATTTTATAGCATGGAGCTAGAGTAACATCATCATCATCATTAGCATGAACATGAAACATCAACATAAACAACAACATGAGACTGGAACATCATCATCAACAACACGAAGTTGGAACATCATCATCAACAACAACACGAGGCTAGAATAACATCATCAACATGTGGCAACAGAATGAGATAGGTGCATCAAAAACAACATTTGTGGTACTTTGACTGACCATCCTTAATGGACCTTCAGGATCTTCCTAGGAATTATAATATTCCCTAGGATATAAAATCCTAACAAGCTACCATGTGGTACGTTGACAGACCTCCCTTATCGGACCTTCAAGATCTTCCCAGGAATCATAGGATTCCCTAGGATATAAAATCCTAATTGAGCTACCACTACTGACCGCAACTGGCATATACATGCACAGGTACTATGACAGACCATCCTTACTAGACCTTCAGGATCTTCCCAGGGATGATTAATCCCCCAGGATATAAAATCCTAATGGAGCTACCCACTGTTGGTCAGGATACCATAGTATAATCAACATAACTCCCCCTTTCGAGGGAGGTCCCTTCAGACTACACCTCCTTTCAGACTACACCAAGCTTGTCTCAGAAGTACTCAAACTTCACATGAGACAGAGGCTTGGTCAACACATCTACAACTTGCTCATTTATTCCAACATATTGGAGCTTTAAATCTCCCCTATGCACCATATCACGAATGTAGTGGTACCATATCTCTATGTGCTTCGACTTATCATGGAAAATTGGGTTCTCCATCATCTTTATACAACTCTGGTTATCACATAGAGTCACGGTGGCTTCCATCTCCAGATTAAATAGACCTGTCAACAACTTCTGAAGCCATACGGATTCACAACTGGCAGAACATGCTGCAATGTACTCCACTTCTACTGTGTTGAGAGTAATACTAGATTGCTTCCTTGTTTTCCATGCAGTCATGGCTGACCCCAAACTGAAACAACATCCTGAAATGTTCTTTCTCTCTAAAGCACTTCTAGCACAATCTGAATCGGTATATCCATACATTCTGAATTCATGATCTCCAGTATAACAGAGACCATAATTCAACGTACCCTTAAGGTATCTCATCACATGATTTGAAACTACAAGGTGAACACGTCTGGGCTCTACCAGATAATGACTCAAGGTGTTCACAACAAAACATATATCTGGCCCAGTATTCGTCAGGTACACCAACGATCCAATAATATGTCTGTATAGAGTAACATCAACCAACTCTGACAAAGTATCAACCATGAGCTTCAAATTCGTTTCCATGGGTGTGTTCATGGATTTACATTCCAACATGTCAAATCTCTTCAGTATTTCAATTGCATACTTCCCTTGGTTAAGGAAGATCTTCTATGGGCTCTGCCAAACTTCAAGACCTAATAAATAATGCATCGGGCCTAGTTCTTTCATCTCAAACTCTAAATCAATTTTCTTCTTGCAATATGTGATGAGATTTTCTTCTCCTTTCAAGAATAAATCATCCACATATAGTAGCAATATAACTAGCTCATCATTCATAACCTTGAAGTGTAGGTTAGGATCAACTTTACTCTTGGTAAAGCCCAATCTTGTCAGGAAACTATCAATTTTGCCATACCAAACTCTAGGAGCTTGCTTCAACGCATACAGATCTTTCTTTAACCTGTAGACATGAGTCTTTCTATCTTCAACTTCAAACCCTTGTGGTTGTTCTATATACACTTCTTCTTCAATAACACCATTTAAGAAATCTCTTTTCACATCCATCTGGTGCAAATTCCACTTCATTTTAGATGCAAGAGCTATGATGGTTCTGATAGAAGTTTATCTGGCTATAGGAGCAAATGTTTCTTCATAGTCAATACCTTCCTTTTGAGAAAATCCACGAGCCACAAATATTGCCTTATGTTTTTCAATACTTCTTTCTGCTGCATGTTTTATTTTGTATATCCACTTAGAAGATAACACATATTTTTTCTTTGGTCTGGGAACTACTACCCATACATCATCCTTCATAATGGACTGGTATTCCTCTGTCATGGCATCCATCCATTATTTCTTCTGAATGGATTCCTCAAAGAAAGTAGGTTCTTTTTCTGTGAGATCACACATCAAGGCCATATAGTTGGAGAATGGCTTAGGTTTCTTGCTTTGTCTCATGGTTCCTTCCAGGGCACCATACTTCTTTGCATATTGAATAAGTTATTTATCCCAAGCTGGCTTTCTCTTGTGAGATATCATCATACAAGGAGGTTTTTGAGATTCTATCATATCATGATCTTCTTGAATCTCATCATCATAGGTAACTACAACTTCCTTTACAGGTTCTGGAACTTTGGGAGCTACAGGTTCTTCTTCATATACTTCTTCAAGCTGACATTTCCTTGATCTTTTGAGTGTTGCATATTCATCAAAGGTTACATCTATGTTGATCTCAATATGATGGTAACTTGATATGTAAATTTTGAAGGCCTTAGAGACCTCACAGTATCCAACAAACATTCCCTTCTTTCTTGAAGGATCTATTTTCTTTTGGAATGTGTACAAATATTGGACAACCAAATATTTTGAGATGGATTACTTCCGACTTATTTTCAGTGAACATTTCTTTGGTAGTTTTGAATCCAAGTGCACTATGGGATAATCTATTTTGGACATATAATATTGTTCTTGTTGCTTTAGCCCATAAGTGCATTAGAAGATCTTTATTGTGAATCATAGTCTTTACTGCTTCCATAATAATTCTATTCTTTCTTTCTGCTACACCATTTTGTTGAGGATTATAGGGAGTGGTGAGCTCCCTCTTAGTCCTAGCATCTCTGCAAAAGATTCTAAATTCATTTGAAGTATACTCTCCTCCATTGTCTGACCTGAGTATCTTGATTTTCCTTTCGAAGAGGTTTTCTACCAAGGCTTTGAATTCCTTGAACTTTCCAAGTACTTCATCTTTTGACTTCAAGAAATAAAACCAATTCTTACGAGAGTAATCATCAATAAAAGATACATAGTATACATACCCGCTTAGAGAGGTTGATGGCATTGGACCACATACATCTGAGTGGACAAGTTCCATAATTCCTTCTACTTTACTGTTGCTCTTTGGAAAAAGATTCTTTATGTTCTTTCCTTGTGAACATCCCTTGCATACACCTTCATGATCAACCTTTAGTTCTGGTAAACCTGTAACTACCTTTCTTACATATGGTAAGACTTTTTAGTTGATGTGATATAGTCTTATATTCCAAAGTTCACAAGGACTTTCAGTAGAGTGAGTCAATGCTACATCTGAGCGATCCTTTAACTTATACAAACCACCTTCTTCTATTCCAATAAAAACTGCATCTTCTATAGTTTTTCCTTTATACCACATAATAACTTCACCATCTATGAATGCAACCTTGAAACCTTTCTTATCTAGGGCTGAAATAGAAAGTAAGTTCTTTTTCAAACCTGGTACATAGAGTACATCCTTCATTCTCATCGGAGCTCCTGAATCAAGTTTGTAGGTGGATTCTCCCATTCCTTTGATTGGGTACTGATAATCATCTCCCAATGAAACTTTATGGGGAGATTCCTTCTCTATAAGTCTGGAGAGAGTATTCTTATGACCTATCATATGCTTAGAGGCACCATTATCTATGAGCCAAGTATCCTCTCCAGGTGTCACAGATCCTGAGAGAGTGGAAAACAAAACATATTATTTAATATCTTCTTTAGCTAACTTGTTAGGTGGCTCATCATCTTCAACTGCATGGGCATGATGTATTTTATTATTTCTCTTATTTTAGTCTTCCCTTCTGGAAGGACAATTCTTAGCAATGTGTCCCATCTTATCACAATGATAACATTAGTAGAAGGAGAAATCTATTTTCCTTCTTTGACCTTTATGATATTTTTGGAATCTCTTCGGAGAGTGAGACTCTTTATGGAAGTGAGTCTCCTTTTGAAAATGAGACTTTCGCTTTCCACCCTTAGCATGAGTAGCTAGGGCTTGATATTCATCTCTTAATAGGACAACTTCTCGGTTGGCCACTCTTGCTTCTTCTTGAACACATTCTTCCCATAAACTGTCAAATTGGAGTTTCTCTTTTCTTGCACAAATAGTTTAGATGAAGGCATCCCAAGGTTTTTTGATACCATTAAGATTTTTCATCACGATTTCATATTCATCTAAGTTGTCTCCAATTTCCTCTAACTGTTCCTTGAATTGAGAAACCCTAAAGAAATAGTCTTGAACTATTTCTCCTTTTTGCATCTTTGTATTCTTGAGTTGGGTTCTCAAGTTCATATTTTGGTTGATCTTCCTTCATTCATAAATTCTGGTTAGGGAATCAAACATATCTTTTGGAGTATTCTTAGAAGACACTTGAGGGATCAAGTGGTCTTTAATGGAATTTGCAATTATTCTTTTAGCCTTAATCGTATACTTCTTGTACTTCTCTTTGGTTGCATTTTATTCAGGTTTCGATACATTTTCTTTTATGAATTTTACAAGGTCATTCTCTTCAAGAATGAGTCCAATTTTATACTTCCAGGCACAAAAAGTTTCCACACATTCTAACTTGTCAACAAGCTTGGTGCTTGCAGACATCTTGACCTGGATCTAAGAAAACGACCAGAAAAGGAATGTGCTCAAAAAATGAAACTGAGCTTACCAGGAGATGCACTGGGTTGAGGCGAGTTTGTTGGAGTAGACTGTTTTTGAAAAATCCAAGTTTTACCCCTTGAAATTGGACTTGCGTACTTCTGGTCTTGTCCTTCTGAGACTTGTTCTGGTTTCCTAGTTTTTTGTTTTTCTGGTGCTAGTCAAAACTAGTGTTTAACTTTCCGAAGAATAGAACCACTAAAGAATTTTGCTCAAGCTGTCAAAATATGCACTAGGGAAGGACACACTTCCCAAGGTGGTTTTTGGTAAAAAAATTATCTTCAGTAAAAAGCCCTAATTTTCTTGTACGACAACAATGACGTCTAGATACCCAGTGAAAGATTCTCTATTCAATCAATCTCTTATACCATGTTAAGTTTTATTGTTATTATTAGGTTATTTCCAAATTACATGAGCATTCAATGCAATTCCAAAACAAAAGTATAAAGAGGATCACTTAAAGAAACACAATCACAAGGTACGTAGCATTTTATCCTGGGAAACCCTCATGGGGGAGAAAACCCAACAACAACTTCCTCAATAATAGATTTCCAATACAATGCCAAGAGTAAGACCAAAACACCAAAGACAGACCAAGACTGAGCATGCATCTCTCTTCTCCTTCATCCTGCAATTGCAAATTCCTTCAAGATATGCACACTAGATGAGTAAGTGAGTGTGTGTGTGTAAATGAGACACCAACCTCACATATAAATACAAGTGTGAGATGGATCTAGGGTTGTGTCTCTTCACTTGGTTGAGCCGACTTCTCTTAGAAGTGGCTAAAACCACTTTATAATTACTAGGGAGCGACTTTACAAATACCACTATACAAATACAATTTTACCAATCCAAAAAAGGGGATTTGATCTTATGCAAGACCCGACTTGATCAATCTACAAAATGGGATTCGATCTATAAAATAATAACTCAAATGTAATTATAATATTCTTCGAAGTTACAATATTTAAACAATTTTTCTCATGATTCGTTATATTGTTTCTGCTTGATTGGAATATGTAAATGGAGTCTTTAGTTAATCTAGGGATCGTTGATGGCACAATATGTCACACTTGGAACCTTTCTTCCATCACCTGGGTGATTTATTCACTAGAGGACCAACTGGTTATGTTTGGAGGCGCTTGTCTAGGGATAAAAACGAAGAACGTAGTTGAATATAACATCATGATCGAAATCATAAGAGACACTATTGGGCATGGTATCTCATGTTTAGAAGTTCTCCTAGATTCCCAATTGGTGGTGTCACTACTGAATGGTCAATACCTTCTGCGTGATCCCACATTGCTCCGATGAATCCTACGATTACATCTTCTAGAACGATATTTTAACTATATTACATATATTCACGTTTTAAGAAGTGAAAATTATGTATCTGATGCATATTCTAACTATGTACTGGATTGGAATTTGCACATTTGTAAAGGAAGAAAGATGTATATAAACACATTTCACATATAAATAACAAGGAAAATATGGATGTATATATTATTACTTCTATATCCAATAATACAAAAAATATGGATGTCACACAACAAAATCGGGCTTCCAACCTTGAATGTTTATAAATAGATTGATAAAAAAAGGATCATAAATGATCTATGTCGAGGGCCCTACCCTAGCATGTATGTTTATCTAACATACAATGGCATTGGATAGACACCTTAACAGTCACACCCATGCCCATGGTACACCAACAACTTTCCGCTACATCTGCTCTCGCAGGTCCTTGATCTGCACCATGGGAATCTATTGTGTAAGGAGGTCCAGGTTCCATTGGAAATTATGTAAGGTATGCTCCATCTGATTTACATCTATGCCTTGTTGGTCCTCACTGCACCCCGTACATCAGTGGAGAGGGTATCCCTCTAGCCGCCTCAATCCAATATCTGGACATTCACAAAGTTTTGTTAGTTTCAATCCATAATAAAAATATTTTCATTTTAAAATAATTAAAACAAAATAAAAATTAAATAAGCTTGAAAATTTAAAAAATTTCTTACCTATTTCTTCGAGCACACCACCAAGAGGAACAGGCATGTCTGGATCATGGAAAAAATTAATCCCCATATAGGGATAATTGTCTATGGTGTTGATTTGATGCTCCCACCATTTAAAAAATCATCATCGTGTGGTTATAGTATGCACCCACCTCCTAAGTGTTGTATTATTGCAGACCATCGCAGTAAGCATGGTTCCCTAAGTTGATGTGGTGGCATGTAAACTCATGGGTTAATAACATGAACTCTCTCAAATAATAAAGAACATAGGATAGTACCATATCCAAAGTTCTTCATCCTTCTTGTCTTACACTCAGTCAATTGGGTTTTCATACACTAAAGCAAAGAGGTGCTACAATCATAGATCATCGGGTGAAGGAAATACACCGCGTAAAAAATTTGTAGTTAGGATGCTTGGTGTAGTGTAGTAGACCCTACAATTTTGGTGACAGTCTGAACAATCACCTTTAGACTCAAATCCTCTATGTTTCAAATAAGGATTTGGCTCCAGAGTTGTTGAGTACCAGGTGTGAAATAAGTACTATATAATCTTGTATGGTCATCCTGATCCTACTGCGAGTTCAGATATTTACCACATCTCCTCGGCGAGACAAACCGGTAATAAAGTATATTCCATCTACTTCGATGGCCAAGGATTGACCATATAGCATGAAATCATTTTGCTCTGGGTTCCAGTAGCCAATCAACAACTTCAGTAGTCTTTTTTTTCCTTGCATATTGGGGCACTCATAAAATTTCTTCAACCCACAATGCTGGAGGGAATCTAAAACCTCCAGATGATCATAAATTTCTTGGTTAACCTCCTCATTCTCTCTTTCTCACCACTCTATAACTATTTTTCCATCCTTGCATCCCATTAAATATTTTTGCATTAGCTTTGTTTTTACCTTTACGGTCATACGCATGGCCACCTTTGGTGACAGGAGCATATATATGCACCTGCCATTAAGGCCCCCCACGTATATGATGGGGTATACACAGCCCATCCCAAGCATAGGCATGTACAATCTTGTCTACATTTAAAAATAAAAATGCAAATAAAATAATTGTAGAAAATAAAAATTTCTTGGATAGAATTGAAGAGGGTTGAGAGCTTGTTCTCCTGGTTCAGATGGCGATGAATTTTGACACTCGTAGCTTAAGTGATGGCCTTCGGAAATTTGGAACATTTTTTCCACTCAAATGGTCTAATTTGGTAAAAATTTCAAAGAAAGTGTTTTTTGGGTCATTGTTTTCACTATTATATAAAATTTTAAACCCATTTTTATATAGTTTTTACCATTTTTAGTCATCTAAATTCCTAATGGACCATATTTATTGAGAATAATGATTGTTTGAGTTGATATTTTGTAGGAAGGGTGTTTATTATATGTCTTCTCATTTTCGTTAGTCCGATTTTAACGACTCTTTCAAGTAATGTTCTCGTCACTGGCATATAGGTCAGGTCCATTCCACCTTGCAATTTTTCATTACCAGTGACCCATTATACATTTTTCATATGGTCGACCCCACTTATTGGCGACATCAATATTTTTAGTCAATTTATGTGCCATTCAATTCATGGTAGAGCCTATCGTTATGGGATTTTCCTTTTGTTGCCCATTCTGAAATATTTCCTAGGATCGGGAGTCCTTTTAGTTTTGCCATGACATTACGTCAAAACCTCATATTCTTCTCAACCTTATTCTGGCCATTTACCCGTGGGTCTCTCATACTCATGTGTTAAATTGTAATACTGCATTTCATTCCACTACTTTCACTTTTGAGCCTAATGTCAGCTTCAACTTGTTGTTGCTTATCCATTTCCTCATGCATTCTCATCAGTTGATAGCCTTGCATATTTTTCCATTGAAATTTGACACATGTACACTAGGAGGAAACATTCCCTTGAGTGTCCATATATTGCACATGATTCCTTGCATTGAGAATAGGTATGTTCTATGTTCCTGGGAACAATTTTCTTTCCCTCGACACTCGTTTCTTCCATGCATACTAGCATTCTTTTATTTTTTTTCAATCTTTCCAATATGAAAAAGATGAAAACATAAAATAACAAAAAAATAGTGTGGGGATGAGTCGTCTTTACTATTATTGGTAGCAGTCGAGTCACCTCTAAAAAAAGCATAATTTTTTTAGTCTAGTCTCAACAATTTGGGTTTAGTATGGCTTTAGGAAACTGTTCCAGTTACATAGATATTTTACTCCTTATGTTGGTTATTATTCCAACCACTATGGAGAGTTTGGCGTTTCCTTCTGCATCACAGAATTATGTCAATATTCATTTTTGGTTGATCCAAATTTATGAGCAGAATGAAATGAAAACACAGAATTATAATCTTAACACAAAGGCACAGTGAAAAATAACAGAGATACAGAAACACTCGACTTCTATTAAATAAGAAATATGTTGAAACTGTAAAATGCAGACTGAAAACAAGCTTGTTAGAATGATGGAAGCTTATCTCTGAGAAGAGATGTGATGACTACATTCATTCAGAAGAATATGATTATAATGAGGATTTGAAAGCCTTTTTACAATAAACATGAATGAAAAAACCCTAAAAATCCAAAAACCTAACCCTAGGAGATGAAGCGCCAAAAGTCATGTGGGCCCTGTTGGGGTAAGTTAGTACATCAATTTCCCAGGGTCATAACTTTTGCATACGATCTCCATTTAGGTTGCACGATAGCTCATTGGAAAGGTCTTGACGAGGAGATTCACAATCAAATTATTTTAGAGTGATTCGCCAACTCTAAGGATTATGGTTTGACAAGAGATCTCTTGTAATATTAGCACGTCAGGGACAAATCTAGGGAGAAGGTGCAGATATTTGGTGGCTCCATATATCCTTATATATGTCCCATACTCTAGGAGATACCAATATCCTATTCTTCATATTGTTTCTTGGGATTTTTCAATCATGCAAGGAGCAGGTGAATTGAAGATGAACTAGTATAGGGGCACCATGAAGTAATCACAAAGTTTGTGATACTTGGTTTTGTACTTGTGCTCCTAGAGAGATTTGCAGTAGATGTGAATAGTAGGGTCGGTTGGCTTCTAGGCCCAAGCCATGTTTGGATATTGGTGGCATACAAATGCCATGTCCAAAAGGTATGAGGACATGTGAAAACTAGGAAACTCACCGGTGGTGGTCTGCTTGTCTGCTCTAATAGAGTCTTCTAGTGATGCCGATAGAATATCATCCCAATAGAAAGATGACCCAACATCAACAATGTAGTATATGAGGTGCACCAAAGACAACATGAACTTTGAAGAAACCTATTCTATGTACAACCTACACAATGTCGCTACAATGTATTGATACAAAGTCCTCAACATGATAGTGGGGTACTCGCCTGAGGCTCTTATTTTTAATGGTTTGTCAAGATTGTAAAAAAAAATTGCACAGATCTTTTTCGTTAAGAAGAAAATTCTTGATAAGGTCTTAATCTAATGATAAATCCCCTTTCTCCAACTGATAGTAGGAGGCTATATCTAATGCTTGAAATGATGATATGGAGTGTGCACTTGCATTGAGTATGTATCTATTATTCAAGTCTACATGTCACACTATCCATGAGATTGTGTCTGCACATGGAAAGACTGTTGCGTGGGATGCCACTATATGTAATTTTGAATTCCTAATGTTCCTGAAGATTTCAAGATTAGGGCTGTCTTTTGCTTCTTAGGGGAAACTTTGGTTTTTGAACATCTGGAAGACTTCGCCCCATTTAACTGAAGTCCCCTTGTCTATAAATCCTTTGGTATCATCATAAATTGTCCCTAAGATGTCTTCCTCTTCTTCTTGGTGGATTCCACTTGCAGAGGATTCTTCCGTGAGGGCTTTGCTAACAATCTTATTTTGCAGCGACATGCTTGAATATGCAACATACATATTCACCATTAATACATTAAACCACTAAGTAAAAATATGATATTATAATTACATCAAAGGGAAAAGAATCTATGAAGGGAAACATCTCGCATTAGTTTCTGCAATCAGGTGATTTTTTGGGTTTTTGAGCAAAATCAGGGGGTTAGTGACAAACTCACCAATGTATACCTGTATCGGAGCCCGAGGAGCTATCTTTGTCGATAATGGGAGGTGAGTCGTCATATGAAGAGGAAAGGAGTATGAGAGACATGGTGAAGGCTTAGTAAAATCTGATTCAATGTCCAAGGGAGGAATAGATTTGGTGTATCGACCTCGATGACACCAACACTGCCCACACAAGGAGGGTCCTCACTAGCATTGATCGCACGAACTTCGTCAGTATGCAAAACATGTTTCAGGGTTGATCACACCAACTACTCTGATGTGCGAGCAACAATACCGACGATGGTCATGTGAAGTTCGCCGACATAGAGAGATTGTATCGATGATGATCGAAGGAACTTTGCCGACAAAGAGGACTTGTATTGATGATGGTCACAAGAACTTCGTTGGCACACAAAGGTAGTACCAACTTCGATTATGCGAAGTTCGCTGATATACAAAAGTCTATATCGATGAAGATTATGTGAAGCTCGTTGATATACACTAGGGAAGGACACACTTCCCTAGTGAAGCTATCAAAATATGCACTAGGGAAGGACACACTTCTTAAGGTGGTTTTTGGTAAAAAAATCCTCTTCAGTAAAAAGCCCTAATTTTCTTGTATGACAACAATGACGTCTAGATACCCAGTGAAAGATTCTCTATTCAATCAATCTCTGATACCATGTTAAGTTTTACTGTTATTATTAGGTTATTTCCAAATTACATGAGCATTCAATGCAATTCCAAAACAAAAGTATAAAGAGGATCACTTAAAGAAACACAATCACAAGGTACGTAGCATTTTATCCTGGGAAACCCTCATGGGGGAGAAAACCCAACAACAACTTCCTCAATAATAGATTTCCAATACAATGCCAAGAGTAAGACCAAAACACCAAAGACAGACCAAGACTGAGCATGCATCTCTCTTCTCCTTCATCCTGCAATTGCAAATTCCTTCAAGATATGCACACTAGATGAGTAAGTGAGTGTGTGTGTGTAAATGAGACACCAACCTCACATATAAATACAAGTGTGAGATGGATCTAGGGTTGTGTCTCTTCACTTGGTTGAGCCGACTTCTCTTAGAAGTGGCTAAAACCACTTTATAATTACTAGGGAGCGACTTTACAAATACCACTATACAAATACAATTTTACCAATCCAAAAAAGGGGATTTGATCTTATGCAAGACCCGACTTGATCAATCTACAAAATGGGATTCGATCTATAAAATAATAACTCAAATGTAATTATAATATTCTTCGAAGTTACAATATTTAAACAATTTTTCTCATGATTCGTTATATTGTTTCTGCTTGATTGGAATATGTAAATGGAGTCTTTAGTTAATCTAGGGATCGTTGATGGCACAATATGTCACACTTGGAACCTTTCTTCCATCACCTGGGTGATTTATTCACTAGAGGACCAACTGGTTATGTTTGGAGGCGCTTGTCTAGGGATAAAAACGAAGAACGTAGTTGAATATAACATCATGATCGAAATCATAAGAGACACTATTGGGCATGGTATCTCATGTTTAGAAGTTCTCCTAGATTCCCAATTGGTGGTGTCACTACTGAATGGTCAATACCTTCTGCGTGATCCCACATTGCTCCGATGAATCCTACGATTACATCTTCTAGAACGATATTTTAACTATATTACATATATTCACGTTTTAAGAAGTGAAAATTATGTATCTGATGCATATTCTAACTATGTACTGGATTGGAATTTGCACATTTGTAAAGGAAGAAAGATGTATATAAACACATTTCACATATAAATAACAAGGAAAATATGGATGTATATATTATTACTTCTATATCCAATAATACAAAAAATATGGATGTCACACAACAAAATCGGGCTTCCAACCTTGAATGTTTATAAATAGATTGATAAAAAAAGGATCATAAATGATCTATGTCGAGGGCCCTACCCTAGCATGTATGTT
>ML810514.1:77416-107352 GCA_009831015.1 Picea engelmannii | reverse complement strand
TGGATTTTCTCAAAAGGAAGGTATTGACTATGAAGAAACATTTGCTCCTATAGCCAGATAAACTTCTATCAGAACCATCATAGCTCTTGCATCTAAAATGAAGTGGAATTTGCACCAGATGGATGTGAAAAGAGATTTCTTAAATGGTGTTATTGAAGAAGAAGTGTATATAGAACAACCACAAGGGTTTGAAGTTGAAGATAGAAAGACTCATGTCTACAGGTTAAAGAAAGATCTGTATGCGTTGAAGCAAGCTCCTAGAGTTTGGTATGGCAAAATTGATAGTTTCCTGACAAGATTGGGCTTTACCAAGAGTAAAGTTGATCCTAACCTACACTTCAAGGTTATGAATGATGAGCTAGTTATATTGCTACTATATGTGGATGATTTATTCTTGAAAGGAGAAGAAAATCTCATCACATATTGCAAGAAGAAAATTGATTTAGAGTTTGAGATGAAAGAACTAGGCCCGATGCATTATTTATTAGGTCTTGAAGTTTGGCAGAGCCCATAGAAGATCTTCCTTAACCAAGGGAAGTATGCAATTGAAATACTGAAGAGATTTGACATGTTGGAATGTAAATCCATGAACACACCCATGGAAACGAATTTGAAGCTCATGGTTGATACTTTGTCAGAGTTGGTTGATGTTACTCTATACAGACATATTATTGGATCGTTGGTGTACCTGACGAATACTGGGCCAGATATATGTTTTGTTGTGAACACCTTGAGTCATTATCTGGTAGAGCCCAGACGTGTTCACCTTGTAGTTTCAAATCATGTGATGAGATACCTTAAGGGTACGTTGAATTATGGTCTCTGTTATACTGGAGATCATGAATTCAGAATGTATGGATATACCGATTCAGATTGTGCTAGAAGTGCTTTAGAGAGAAAGAACATTTCAGGATGTTGTTTCAGTTTGGGGTCAGCCATGACTGCATGGAAAACAAGGAAGCAATCTAGTATTACTCTCAACACAGTAGAAGTGGAGTACATTGCAGCATGTTCTGCCAGTTGTGAATCCGTATGGCTTCAGAAGTTGTTGACAGGTCTATTTAATCTGGAGATGGAAGCCACCGTGACTCTATGTGATAACCAGAGTTGTATAAAGATGATGGAGAACCCAATTTTCCATGATAAGTCGAAGCACATAGAGATATGGTACCACTACATTCGTGATATGGTGCATAGGGGAGATTTAAAGCTCCAATATGTTGGAATAAATGAGCAAGTTGTAGATGTGTTGACCAAGCCTCTGTCTCATGTGAAGTTTGAGTACTTCTGAGACAAGCTTGGTGTAGTCTGAAAGGAGGTGTAGTCTGAAGGGACCTCCCTCGAAAGGGGGAGTTATGTTGATTATACTATGGTATCCTGACCAACAGTGGGTAGCTCCATTAGGATTTTATATCCTGGGGGATTAATCATCCCTGGGAAGATCCTGAAGGTCTAGTAAGGATGGTCTGTCATAGTACCTGTGCATGTATATGCCAGTTGCGGTCAGTAGTGGTAGCTCAATTAGGATTTTATATCCTAGGGAATCCTATGATTCCTGGGAAGATCTTGAAGGTCCGATAAGGGAGGTCTGTCAACGTACCACATGGTAGCTTGTTAGGATTTTATATCCTAGGGAATATTATAATTCCTAGGAAGATCCTGAAGGTCCATTAAGGATGGTCAGTCAAAGTACCACAAATGTTGTTTTTGATGCACCTATCTCATTCTGTTGCCACATGTTGATGATGTTATTCTAGCCTCGTGTTGTTGTTGATGATGATGTTCCAACTTCGTGTTGTTGATGATGATGTTCCAGTCTCATGTTGTTGTTTATGTTGATGTTTCATGTTCATGCTAATGATGATGATGATGTTACTCTAGCTCCATGCTATAAAATGGTGATGATATTGATGATGAGAAAAAATTCTGATGATTTATAGATGTTGCAGTCAGTGTTCTAGATGTTGATGATGATGTTGCCCTATCCTTCTCTTGATTATATTGTATTGAGTCATGTTAGTATAATACCCTTCTCGTTAAGGGGGAGTGTTGAAATATTGTAACTTCGAAGAATATTCTAATTATATTTGAGTTATTATTTTATAGATCAAATCCCCTTTTGCGGATTGATCAAGTTGGGTCTTGTATAATATCAAATCCCCTTTTATGGATTGCTCAGATTGTATTTGTATAGTGGTATTTGTAAATTCGGCCCCGAGTAATTATAAAGTGGTTTTAGCCACTTCTAGGAGAAGTAGGCTCAACCAAGTGAAGAGACACAACCCTAACATCATCTCACACTTGTATTTATATGTGAGGTTTGTGCCTCATTTACACACACTAAATCACTCATCTAGTGCGCATATCTTGAAGGCAATTGCAGTTGCAGGAGGAAAGAGAAGAGAGGTGCATGCTCAGTCTTGGTCTGTCTTTGGTGTTTTGGTCTTAGTCTTCGCATTGTATTGACAATCTATTATTGAGGAAGTTTTTGCTGGGTTTTCTCCCCCATGAGGGTTTCCCAGGATAAAATGTTGGTACCTTGTGATTGTGTTTCTTTCAGTGATCCTCTTTATACTGTTTTTTTGGAAATGCATTGAATGCTCATGTAATTTAGAAATAACCTAATAACAACAGTAAAACTGGAAAAAAATGAGATAAAAAACTAAAATATTATCATTTATGAAAAATAAATACAAGGGAAAACACTTGAGCAACAATGCTCAAGCGTAATACCTTTTTAGATAGAGCCCATTCCTGGGCTCCAACAACACATTACCCTCATAATCGGATAATTCACAAGCTTCTTTCTGAAGGGCATGCCTCATGATGTAAGGACTGTGCCACATCATATTGAGCTTGCATGTTACTAATGCGTCCTTATCCTAATTATAAATTAGAACAAAGTCACCCTCAGAAAAGACCCTTGGGAAGATAGACTTGTCGTATTGATACTTGATATGTTTCTTGTGTGTCTCGTTCATGGTGACAACATCATGACGTTTCTCATCTAGCTTCTCTAAGTGACCAAGATGTGCTTCTAAATATGTCATGTTAGGTAGAAGCTTGATCATGATTTTTAACGAAGGAATTTCACATTCAATGGGCATAACTATTTGCACTCTGTGAACGAGTTGGAAAGGTTAAAATATAGTAGAAGTCTTGATTGAGGTTCGGTATGCCCATAATGTCGGGTAAAGCATCAAATACCAATTATATTTTCTCTTATTGACAATGCATTGACGTATGTCCTTGAGAGACTTGTTTACGACCTCTACTTGACCATTTTCCTACGGATAATAAGGAGATGAATTCTTCTGCTTAAATCCCAATTTTTATGTTAAGTTAATCATCATTCGGTTCTGAAAGTGACTGCCATGGTCAATGACAAAATATCTTGAAACTCCAAACCCGATGATAACTCGATTGAATACAAGCAAATTTGTGGTCTCACCATCATTCGTGAAAGTAGGCATGGCCTCCACCCACTTCATAAAGTAGTTGATTGCCATGACAATGTAATGATTCCCCCTAGCCGATGGTGGGTGGAATGTAGTAAAGTCGATTCCCCACTTTGTAAACAAACCAACAGTGATTACATGAAACAACAGAGCAAGGTGTGCATGCATTTTATGAGAAAAAATATGGCAAGGGTGACACCTTTTGATTTCCTCAACACAATCTTTAAACATCGTCAGCCAAAAGTACCCAACGCGTAATGTTTTTGGGTTGTTTCCAACCTAGATAGGTTACCACCACATGCTCCACTATGCAATCATTCAACATGGACTCCACTTCTTCATGGTTTAAGAAGCGATGAATAACTGAATCGACTCCACGATGAATCAAAGTGTCGTTGATGATGAGGTAATTCTTCGCATGGTGGCGAATCTGATTTCGACCGCCCCATGAATAATGCAGAGAAAACTTGACAATATTGAGATATATAAGGATATATATGTACCAAGGATCACTAGAAGCAATAAGAAACAAATGTTCGTCTAGAAACAAATCCGTAATCCTGGGTTCTTCATTCTGTTGTGGAAATTCCAACATCAACTTGGAGAAAACCAAAGATTTCTTAGAGTTAGCATAAACGAAGTCCAAGTCAAAATATTGCAGTATGAATTATACATCGTGTGAGGACGTATTGAAATGGATTGACATCTGCGACTACAGTGGTTTTTGAATTAAAAAGTAATGTCGTAATCTCTAGACAACATAAACAATTTCCAAGGCTAGCTTCTCGACATGAAAATAGTTGAGTTCAGGCCCAATCATACCACGACTGAGATAATGAATGATATTCTCTTGTGATCTATCATCTTCCTAAACCAAAACCACACCGACTATGGACTCTGTTGCCGTGATATACAACAATAAATCCCTTCTTTAGTCTGGATTACTAAGCAAAGGGCCTGACATGAGCACGTTCTTAAGTGCATCGAAGGATCATTGCAAAAAATCCTCCCAAATGAATGGGACCCATTTCTTCAGCAAGTGCATAAATCCCTTGGTGATGTCAGCGTAGTTTGCAATGAAACGATGAAGGAAATCGACCTTTCCTTGGAGACTCTGCAACTAACGAATATTTTGAAGGGGTGGAAACGAAAATATTTCCTCCACCTTTAACAGATCAACCATGGTCCCTTTGTTGGTTACTATGAAACCCAAGAGATGCCTTGAAACTACAAAAAATATGCATTTATTCGGGTTCAACCAAATACAATAATAACGACATCTTTCAAAAACAAGTCTAAGATGTGTTGGATGACCTACCCTCTTGTGAGAGAAAGCAATGAGGTCATTCATATAATCCTCAACAATATGTTTCAAGTCATGGAAAGAAAACGAAATGGCTCTTTTAAATGTAGCTCCAACATTTTTAATTCCAAAAGGCATCTTTAGATACGTGAAAGTCCCCCAAGGACATATAAAAGTCATATTGTGTTGATCCTTGGGTCGGACGTGAATTTGATTGTATCTAAAAAATCCATCCATGAAGGAGAATATTTTTCTTCCCACACACTCATCGATAATATGGTCAATGAAGGGTGTGGGGAAGTTGTCTTTTGGACAAGCCTTGTTCAGATCTCGGAAATCCATACAAATGCATATGGTTCCTTTATGTTTATCAATGGGAATGGGATTCGACACCCATTCAATGAGAGGAATCGGATAAATAAAACCTTCCTTGAGAAACTTTTCTACCACAACCTTTATAGTTGCTTCTTTCTTGGGGTTCACTAGTCATAACTTTTACCGAACAAGCTTAGCATTTTTGTAGGTACAAATCTCATGTTCAACAATGCAAGGGTCTATGTCTAGAATATCTTCGTAGGACTAGGAGAAAACATCACAAAACTCTCTCAACAAAGAGGTATACGTGTAGATCTCTTCAGGAGAACAGGCTGCGACGATAAAAACATTTTCCACAACGCCAGGGGTTTTAGATATTTTAATCGAAATGGTTTCCAATATGTTATCCATGTTCACTTTGAAATATACACTGCGATTTTTCAAGGGCTTCACAAACTGACCAATGCCTCTACTCACAGCTGACTGTAACTCTCTGCTTTTGACTCAACTAATTTTGGGAAGGAAATATGATTGACAGTGCATATCCTCCCATGGTCATTTTGGCCCTGTCATTGCCTCTATAATAGCTTCGTCAAAAGGCAAGATGTTGTTAAGGAAGTCAAAGAATTTTGAGCCCAAATTGGCTATGGAAACTAATCATCTTCTTTTGACCATGAATAAGTTGGATCAGAGTCTACTATAGCTTGTTGGAATGCTCGATAAGCGATCTCCATTGTAGATAGTGGCATAGCCATCCCAACATGCACACGACCCTTTACTGATTCGCACGATAAGGGTAATACCTACAAATATTCAAAGTATGAAGTTCAAAAGGAACCTACCCATGTAATGGGGACTGATGGGTTCAACTTTTGATAGCCGACTGGGGTAGCATGCATATAATAAACTAGTGCTAAGAAATTAAATGTTCCCATAAGTAAAGGATAAATTCCAACACCAATGCTCTCAGTTGTCATATGAGAGTTTTTTATCAACAGGACCATAGATCCTGGATTTCCCATGGTGTCAGAGTGGTTAAACGACATCTAGTTGATCGTTACAATCCTCCCTTTGTGAGGGGAGCATAAAAATTGAAATACTAAAGAGAAAAAAACCATCATCGCATAGGTCCATCTCATTCCTAACAAAATATTATATTCGAGTGGAGCGTCTACTACTTCAACTTCTACGGAAATGGACTTTCCTCCTAACTAGACCGAAAAAGAGGAAATGAGCTTGTGTGGTCTGAAGGATCGTCCATAAAACATGTTTAAATGAATAGGAGAAGGGGTAAGTTCTGGAGAGCCAATGGCTTTCCAACAAGACAAAGACATGAAACATGTCAAAGCTCCTTCGTCAATGGCAATCCTCCGAATAATGTGTTTTTTGTACACGATATTAATCTGGAAGGATACATGATAAGGAAGGAAAGGCTTCACCTCAGTAATGTCAAACTTCATAAAATGTTGGCTCGAAGAGTCAACAACCCCGATCGTGGATAACAATGTGGCTCATTGCATAGGGAAACTTTGGAGCACCTCCACGACAAACATTGCACAAGGTGTTTCAGAAAAATATTCAACAATAGAATAGTTAGGAGTGACTCGAGCATTGGGGTTGTGCGATGCACACTTATACACACCTTTTAGTATGTGTGGCATCATTTCCTTCTCAGGCTTCTCTATATGGAGAGAATTCTAAGGATCTAAATTTTATTTTCCTTTAGACATTGACTCAGGATCACTATAATCTTGAGACCTAGTCGACAAATCTACCTCCTCTTCTTTGTATGGTTCACCGTATTGACAAACGAGAATGATCCATCTGAAAAAGGTGCATTTTGGGTGCCCCTTGTAGATTTGTAGTAAAATATCCTGCCTGCATATTCTGCCCTTGTGGGAACTAATTTTTTAGTAAAACAAGCTTCTGATGCGTTAGCAGGCAATGTGCCTCTTCCATTTGTGGGCACTGATGGGTAAGGTGGCCCCACAAACCTTGCATGAGAATTTCATCTTATTTTTCTCCTTCTTTTCCCCACACATTTTTCATCAGATGTAGTGCTTTTATTACCTCCGCCTCCTTTCTTATCCTTACCCTTTTTGCCTTTCTCTCTCGGTTGTTGGGTACCCTTCGAGGTCGTCGATTGTACAACGTGAACATTCGACGACTAGACATTGGGGGCATTTGAAGTAGTGGCTTGACCAGTGACAGACAGATGAATAGTCGTTTGTTGCATCTGGTTCATAACCATATCTGTGTTTGTTCTTTTAAAGGACCCAACAATGCCATCAACATGTGGTCCGGATTTTTCTTTCGATGGGTCGAAACCGGGTCGCGATGCATCTGGTATAATCTCATAAAGGATTCGAGACTTCAAGTAGATCAAGTCTAACTGTTGGGCCCTGTTGATTGCCAAAACTGACCATGTTCAACATTATAAGGAGATCACCTAGTCAGGGCTCCAATTAGGCCCTTATCCATTTGGGATGGTGATTCTGACTAGGTTTATAGGTCCAGTTACCCTTATCTAAAACTATATTAAGCTAACTACAAATCTAATCTATGTTAATCAAAGATATGTGTACAAAGATATATACACAACCTTATATCTGTTCATGTATAATGTTACTTGATTTTATTAACAAATAGAAGTGTAGGAATTACCTTCTTGTAGCTGCTTGAAGAAGACAATCCTTTGTTGAAACAAGGGCTCATAAAAGCCAAAATGGGATTTGCTCCTGCATAAGGAGACTTTGGAAAATGCAGATTACTCTACATGTAAATGTAATTTATCCTAGTATGCAAGAAAATAAAAAAATTATTTACCAAGTTACTGAAATAGTTCAAATAACATGATGACTTTTGACATAAATGCATATTAGTTTTATCTTAGTAAATAGTTAGTAAGGGATACTCATTTCCAATCACATGAATTAAACATGAAATAAAGTAAATTGTTGGACTATAAAAATAGAAATTGTTGGACTATAAAAATAGTTCATACGGTTCAAACAATATTTAAGGGATACTCATTTCCAATCACATGAATTAAACATGAAATAAAGTGAATTGTTGGACTATAGAAATAGTTCATAAGGTTCAAACAATATTTAAGACTCATGCATATCAATAACATAATTAGTAAATAGTTACCAACATTCATTGATGTGCATATTCATGTTTAATTATGTTCATTCGTATCAAATTCAATTTAGAATGAAAAGAAAAAGAAACAACCTGTGCAGAAATTTGAGAAAATAAATTTTCATTTTTAAAAGAATTGGACAGAAAAATAAAATGACTTGCAAAATGCAAAATAAGTATTTCATAAAATTTGAATAATAATATCAAAGCGTACAAAATATCATAAACTCATGGCCATATTCAGGTCTTCCAAAACTTAAAAAATAAATGCTTTTACAACAATGTACATAGCCTACCTTCAATAATTTTCAACCTCAGGTCCATCCCAATACCTCTAGTAGCACGATAGTGTGATGCTTTGTTTCTCCAGGTACAGGTCTAGCCCACCCTCTTTAGAATTTGCTCATATATCTATATATTGAAGCAACAATTTAGCTCCAGCTGGTGCATGGGCGTAAACTTGGAAATTCCTTCAAATGGACTGAGCTTATCTCCCAAATTACTCATTGGTTTCAGAAAATCCGCACGTTTCAACTAATTTCATCCATTCTGAGAAAAATCCATGTCTTATTTTTTCGAAATATGACAAGGTTTGGTAAAAAATGGAACCCGAAATTTGTGAGTTTGTTCTGATTTCGCCTAAACATATAGAGAATTCTAGAACAATCTTGAGCGTATCAAACTGTTCATATTGATCTTCAAATTGTTTTCTTATTTCCCTTTGACAAGTTTAGTCATGAGATTCCACAATATTTGTCATTGAAACAAACTTCTTTGTTACGGTTAACATATGCTTGCTCTCAGAAACTCATGGAGAATCTCGATGCATAATTTTCGATGGGAGCCTTCCATTGTATACCTATAAGCCAAAATGAAAACTATTAATAACAAACTTGATAAAAATAAATTAAAATAAAATAAAGTTGTATCTTCTCTTTGAAAATAAAATAATAATAAATTAAAACGCAATTACCTCATACTTGTTTTAACAAAATTCTAAATTAAGTATCTGAGCATCAATGAGGAAGGTTTTTTTTTTCAAATCAGAAGTAAAGAAAATGTTAACTCCTGAAGAATTAATTGCTACAGAACCTTCGGACTTGATAGATTTTTGTTTGAGCTCAGCGATTTGCTTCTCGTATTCTGCAATCAAGGTTTTATTCCTTGCCTTGAGTTGCTGATTTTTCATTTCGATATCAAATTGTAGAATGGGCACCACGCTGTGATACTTTCCTTTCCATAACAAAACTTCAATCCTTAAGTTTTCTATGTGTTTGTATAATTGATCTGACTTCTTACAATAATAAATATCTTGGTGAAAACGAGCTCTTTGAATAAAGTTTTAAATCCAAATCAAGGATAAGTCATGACATTTTGAAGAGTTTTGAGAATAAACCTTTTAATAAGATCGAAAATATTCTAATCATTGTCCAAAGCTCTTTTAAGATAAAATGAATGCAATAAAGTTTGAAAAAGACAAAACATGGCACAACTTATTCATACAAAAACAATTTTGTAGCTCAAAAGATAAATCTTAATTTGAAATGTATTTGATTAATGTGATCAATGAAACTGAAATAAATAGCACGGTAGTATGTGAAATCTTGAGTTTCACCCTACAATCAAGATCATATTTAAAGATAATGTGCATAATCGATATAGGTAGGAGTGAAAATGTGAAGTACCTCCAATTATACACATATTGAATGCATTGATGCTCATATAAAATCATAATCTTAAACATATTTATAAAATTTAAATCAAAGAAAATTAACCCAAGCTAAAAAGATTTTTCAAAAAATAAAAAGGGTCCCAAATTTTCATTAAAACATAAATGCAATTTTGGGAGAGTTTTTGTTTGCCACAACATGCCCTAAATTTTGTCTCCTCCTTCTAAAATACTCCTGACATGGATACATCTTTAGAGATGTATGGAAATAAAGAATTGAGGAATCATTCCAACAAGAATTCGGGAGGAACTTTGACTTTGATCAACCTCTTCCTTCTTCGCAACACTTGGATATGATCTAAGATATGACTGGCCTTGTCTTGTTTAAGCGTAGATAGGAGGTTGATGTCAACATCATACCGAACAAGAAGCTCGAAGTGTTTGAGGAAAACCAAAGCTAGATCGTGAAGCATGTGAAATGCTCCACCGTCAAGTTTGATGTACCACTTCGTTGGAACTCTCGTAAGAGTGTGTTGGAAAAGATGAATCTAAATGGAATCATCATTCAAAAAGTTCGATGAACACTATAGATGAAATGTCGTCACATGATCATCAGGATATTCACCATACTTTCCTTCGAAATTAGGGATGTCCGATGGTAATTTGGTGGGGATCGATGACCAGTTCGGATCATGGAAAGGATTGTTCATAATCTTGGACAGTTCTGACAAGTTCAACATTTCCAAAAAAGGTAGCCTTGGTTGGGGCCCAAAATTCCAACTAGGAGGATTGAAAGTTTTGGGTTGAGAACCTACTAGAAAAGAATACCCTGGATTGGTATTGACACCAGGTTTCCAGGAAGAGCTTGCATTTGGGATATGGTTTTGAGTTGAACCTTATTGACCCTGGTTAAATGGAGGAAAACCACCACCCATCTGCTTCCTATACAAAAAATTCAGATTGCCTCCCGCTGGAACCCATTGCGAAGGAAAGATTACTTGTAGTTGGACGTTCTGACCAAGAAAGGGGTTTCCCCCTGATGACATCCCTTATGAAGAGTAGGACCCTGACGATGCGACTATTATGGATTGAACCATGTTAGTCATTTGGTTAGATATGAAAGGAGGTAGGATTCCTCCTAACACCATTACCGATGTGGGTGTTGTAGGGGGCCCTGACCTAGACACTTATGAAGTGGCTTCCAATATGGCCCACCTAAGAGGGCAACCATCAATGAATTTTGGCCCTGAAGATGGAATCTATGAAACAAAAATATCGTGGGGGTCCATTTAATGGAGTATTGAACATAAGAATGAAACCTTTGTCTTTGATATATGATATGATGTGACCTCCGGTGTAGAAGTGTTAGTTTCTGCAGTCTCTATCTCTATGATTTCAATGGGACCAGTCGGTACAAAACCGTTGGTTTGATAGAGTTGATGCCTAAAAGGGGGAAACAAAGGATTCACTTTCACTTGATCAAGAGGAAGACCTTGAATTATCCTAGACCAACGAGGTAAATGATCAACCACTTTGAGTTATCAGCTCAAGGTGACTACCGACACACCTTCCTAAGAAATCTATGATTGCAAAGCACACCACTAGAAAATCCCTAAAAGCGAAAACAATCACAAACAACGTTCTTAATACTTTGAGTCAGGTGGATTAGGTCCTGAGACTATAGAAGCAAAAAAGTCAGGTAAGGACCTTCTAGACGAAGGCACGGGTTAATTAAGTCTTGTGAACCAACAAATGAAGGAGTGAGAAGAAGTTACCCTTACCTTCACTAACCATCCCTTCCCGGTACAAATACCCATGCATCACAGGGCACCCTCCAAAGGTACTAAAAAGTGTGATATGATCTCTGCCCCAAGTACCATTGGAAACCCCCCGCATTCACCTCTGAGATTCCTACGAACGAAAACTAAGGGTACCAATTTGTTGTCAGCGTCCAGGGGGTATAGGTGATAGTTGGGATCGAACATATGGTCATGGTAAAAAATATTGAAGCCTTGAAAGAGTTGCCTCTCGCGAAGGTAAAGGCACTGAAGAAACCCCCAAAATACGATCTCTCTAATACGCCTAGTTAAACTTCGGAGGGTTTATCTCCTCAAATCTCCTTCATGTGACCTCGTGTTTAAATCCTATGTTAGAGGAGGTTCATGGATATACTTATACAAAATTTGGATTTTACGCTCCCTGTCTTAGACTCCTAAGTTGGTTTTTGGCCCTCGAGAAATTAACTCTCCAACCTGAACCAAGGCCTTAGCCTAAGCTAGTTCGTTTACCCTAGAAAATGAAATGTTTAGTTAATTTTAGTTAAATGTTCATTTTATAGGGGTTGTTGTTTACTCAATAAGGGTAATGGGTGAAACTGAATGGTGTTTTACAGACTCAACATAAAAATAGAAACGCTTAAGAGCACAGAATGAAATAATGTTCATTCTTCACTGAAAATATGAGTGCTAAACACTTCAGACAATTGGAGCAAACTCTTTTCTTTTATGATATGCAAAAGATGCAATTTTTCTTTTAGATGATATGCATTATTGGTGCAAAATTTTCTTTAAAATGAAAAGCAACTAAAATTAAGTGACTATTTGTTTTATCGAAGCTAAACTAACTTTTTAAAAGGAAAATATTTCAAAATGAAAGAACAAATTGAAATCTAAAAGAATGATAAAGAGGAAGCACACAAAAAGGTTTTTCTTTCTAGTGATACAATGGCAAGGGATGAAAAGATATTAAAGTATACTTTCTATAAGTATTTTTGTATTTTTCTTGTTTAAACAAACAAAAGAAATAGGAAAGATTTAGGATAACCTTTCTTGTTAAAAACCAACAAGAAATAAAAAAGGAAGGTAGAAAAGAAACTCAAACTTATAAAAGTTTATCAAGAACAACAGTAGTAAAAACTATTCCAGATAAGAAGATCTTGAGAAATAACTTCCAAAACTACCCTCAAATACTTGAAAATGATTCACAATAGAAAGAAAAAAACTTTCTTACTTTCTTTAAAAGAATCAAACTAACAAAAAATGAACTTAGAAAACAAAACAAAGAGTCTCAAAGCCTCAGGAGAGACCCCAGACAGTTGGTCCACAAACTTTCAAACAAAAACTTTTTGAAAAAATCACTTTATGGAAATATGTACGTGCTTGTTATTAAGGCAAGTTGCATGTACGTGGTTGTTTATACTGGTTGGGCGTGTATGTGTACGTGAATATGATAACTATCACAACGCATATATACTCATAAACCTCAAAAAGAGATAGCAAAAGGCAACGCAAAGGCACAAGTGAAACAAGATAAAGCCTCAAATGACTACAAGCTATCAATCTAAGTACAAATAATAGTATAAAAAAAAAAACACTTCAATCAAGCAAACAAAATCATAAACCCATAAACATGCCCACTTTAGAGAAAGATCCCATGTGGAGTCACCAGTTCTTCTTTCAAGGAAAATCCCCTACAATAGTGGGCTATACTGCAGCATATCAATGACCATACATAAACAAATTCCCAAAAGGAACATGCAACAAAAATATAATAATTGATTTCAAAATAAATAACTAACTATTGGGTGGAAGATAAATATTGACTCACCCAGAGTCCTATGGTTGATGTCATTCCCGATTGTCGTAGTTTCTTTGCTCCTTTTCAATAGCTTCTTTGCAACTTGAAAGAACCTTAAAGATGAAAGAAAATATATATAATTAGTTATACTAATAACTACATGTTAGTCTAATGAAATATAACAGTAAAATCTCAACAACTAGTATTCTATGAAATATATGTAAAGATATTGCAAGAAAAATGTTACGAATATACCATATTTTGAAGGAAACAATTTATATTTTTATTCAACAATTAAGGTAGTTACATATTTATACATGTCCTACATGGCGCTTCCCTATCGAGAGAGATCCCAGGTTCCTCCACCATTTCTCCTACTATACGAGATGGTATTGAATTCAAATCAACCATAGGACCAAAGAGAATATAAGGGGAAACTCTTGGCAATATAGTTTGTGTTCGACAACACATGTATTCCAACAGAGGATGAAAACCTTGAATAACCACTCACACAACTAGATCAAATATCAACACACTGATTTTTTGACATGGTAAAACCCCTATGGAGAAACATCCACGACCCCAACCAACGCGGCCACTCGGAGCAGTTTATTAATGCCAAAGAAAAAGTTTACAGAGAGAGTTTACAAGAGAGTTGCTCACAATCGATCATCGACAAATGACCCTCCATTCTCTTTAAATAGATATCATGGGCCAATCAGGTGTTAAGCCAAGGATCAATGGTTGTTAAGATCGAGGAGAATATGAACCGTCGGAGCACTCTATGTCGGGAACACATCTTGACCATCAGATTTCCTAACTACAAATAAATACTAAAGAAACACACTTTTACCTAACAACACATTAGACCAAGTATATATTAACTAACTCCTAAGTGTCTAAATATCCTAACATCCCCCCTTAAGAACAACTTGGTATATGATTGAAATATTTACATTAGTGACACAATAGGAGAAGGAAGGAGGTATTAGATCCTATCCCCCCTTGATGACAACTTCCTGAACTCTTAACATAGATCGAATCTTGGGAAAATTCACTTTTGTAAGAGACTTTGTGAAAATTTTTGCAACTTGATCTTCTATAGGGAAAAAGAGCACTTCAATAACTTGATCATGAATGCGATTTTTTATGAAGTGCATGTGTAGCTTGATGTGTTTGTTGCGATGATGGTGAACTGGGTCTTTGGCGAGCTTGATGGAACTCTAATTGTCACACCAAAGGCTATTCAGATGTTGTTGTTGGAATCCAAACTTTGAAAGGATCTATCGAATCCACAAGACTTACTGACTTGCATTTACCGTTGTTCAGTACTCTGCTTCTATTGAAGAAAGTGTAATAGCATGTTGTTTCTTACAGGCCCAAGTGATAGATCCCGGACCAAGGTTGAAAACATAACTTGTGATAGACTTCCAATCATCGGGGTCATTGGCCCAATCTGAATCAATGAAACCAACCAATAAAGGAGTCTCCCACGAACTGTAATGTATCCTGAACTGAGTTGTACCATGGGCATATCGAAGTATCCTTTTAGTTGATTTATAATGGATTTCATGGGGTATTTCCATATATCGGGTAACAATACCATCAACAAAGGAAATATCAAGATGGGTATGAGTCAAGTATAAGAGGCTACCAACTAATTGATGGTACAAGGTGGCATCAACTTCAGGAGAAGTACAGGTGGAAGCAAGATTGACTCCATACTAGAAGGGAGAAGGGGTTGGTTTACAATATTCCATGTGAAAGTGATGAAGAAGGTCACAAGCATACTTAGACTGGGAAAGAAAAATTCCTTCATTGGTTTGAAAAACGTGGAGGTCAAGGAAATAGTGAAAAAATCCTAATTCGGTCATTTCAAATTTCTTCTTAAGGTTGGTTTTCATATGGTTTAAAAGTTCTGAGTCACTACCAGTAAGGATAAGGTCATCAACATAAAGGACAAGGATTATGATATGGATTCCTACTTTCATGGTATAGACATTAGGATCAGAATGGCATATAGAGAATCCAATGTCAATAAGAAAGTTGTCCATTTTGGCATACCAAGCTTGAGGAGATTGCTTAAGACCATAAAGAGATTTCTTAAGGAGACAAACAAGGCTAGAGTCATTCTAGACATAGTCAGGAGGATTTCCATGTAGATTTCTTCTTGCCAATACCCATGCAAGAAGGCATATTTAACATCCATCTGATGGACCTCCCATTTATGTGAGGCAACAAGGGCAAGAACAAGGCAGATGGAATTCATTTTGGCTACAGTGGAAAAGGTTTCATTATAGTCAATTCCTTCAACTTAGGAAAATACTTTGGAAACTAACCGAGCCTTGTGTCTTTCAACGCTTCCATCTGATGCATACTTAGTTATGTAGACCCATTTACATCTGATAAGTTTTCTTCCTTTTGGAAGAGGTACAAGATCCCAAGTATCATTTTCCATTAAAGAATGATACTCTTCATTCATTGTTGTATCCCAATATGGATGATCTGAAGCTTCTGCAAATGTCTCTGGATAATGAGTCTCTTAAACTTGAGCCAAAAGAGAAGAGGCTCGTTGGAACTGTGAACGCGTCTGATGCTTATCTAAAGGATCGTTGAAAAGATCACCAACTGCTTCTCGTGTTGAATGGACCCATCTAGGAAGCAATGGAGTTGGTGTTGGTTTAGGTTCAAAGGACTCGTCTGGAGGAAGGTGAGCAGGTGGAGGTGGATTTTCATCCTCATTGTCATCATCTAAAGAAGAAACCAGAAAAGGAACAGAATAAGGAACAAACATCGAAGATGGCTCGCAGGCCGAAGAAGGCACAATCGTCAAATTAGGCTTGCAGGCCAAGAGATTTTCATCAAATTTAACATCTCTTCTAATAATTATTCCATTACAATGTGGTTGAAGAAGTCTATAACCTTTGAAATCTTCAGAATAACCAACAAATATACACTTCTCACTTTTAGGTTGCAATGCTTTCCTTTTCTCATCAAGAATGTGAGCCCATGCTATACTTCCAAATACACAGAAGTGACTTACATATGGTTTAATTTTAGTGCAAGCTTCTTTCGATGTTATATTTTTAAGACCCTTTGTGGGATTGTGATTTACTATGTAATATGTACAGTTGATGGCTTCCGCTCAACACTTTAGACTTAATCCCTTATATTGTATCATATGATTAGTCATTTCTTTTAATGTGTGGTTCTTTATCTCAGCAACACCATTTTGTTGTGGTGTATATGGAATAACGTGTTGCATTTGAATGCCCTGTGTAATGCAGTAACATGTAAAATTATTGTTCACATATTATCTTCCATTATCTGTTCTTAACCTTTGAATTTCATGTCCAGATTGTTTTTCTACAAGGGCCTTGTAGGCCAAAAACTTGTCAAAAACTTCACTCTTAAGTTTTAAGAAGTAAACCCAAGTACGTCTAGAAAAGTCATCCATGAAGTTTAATAAATACTTGCACCTAGAAAAAGAAGGAGAAGAAAGTGGACCAACAAGTCACTGTGAACAAGCTGCAAAGAGCCTGAGGCGTGCCAAGAGGCATGCTTGTCAAAAAATTTGCGATGATGTTTTTCGAGAACACAACCGGCACAAACACCATCTCTACATGAAACAAGAGGACCATTTGTTGATTACATAGTTGATGCAATGAGTGATAGTTTAGATGACCAAACTGCTCATGCCAAAGTTTGCTCAAGTCATTGTTATGAGCAACAAAAATTGATGGAAAAGATGATGACCCAAAGTTGTCAAACTTGTACAACCTAGTAATATCATCAACAATTCCAATTTCAAGAACATGCTTAGGATATTTTATATCCTTGATTACAACTTGGTGAGGTGAAAAATCTACGGTTTTACCTTCACCTGAATGAGTGATTTGATATAATGATAGAAGGTTACAAGAAAGACTTGGAACACATAATACATCATTGAAATGACCATTATCTACTTGAATTGTTTGTAGATAGGAGGTCGATGTCAACATCATACCGAACAAGAAGCTGGAAGTGTTTGAGGAAAACCAAAGCCAGATCGTGAAACATGTGAAATGCTCCACCATCAAGTTTGATGTACCACTTCGTTGGAACTCCCGTAAGAGTGTGTTGGAGAAGATGAATCTTGATGGAATCATCATTCAAAAAGTTCGATGAACACTATAGATGAAATGTCGTCACATGATCATCAGGATATTCACCATACTTTCCTTTGAAATTAGGGATGTTCGATGGTAATTTGGTGGGGATCGATGACCAGTTAGGATCATGGAAAGGATTGTTCATAATCTTGGATGGTTCTGACAAGTTCAACATTTCCAAAAAAAGGTAGCCTTGGTTGGGGCCCAAAATTCCAACTAGGAGGATTGAAAGTTTTGGGTTGAGAATCTACCAGAAAAGAATACCCTGGATTGGTATTGACACCAGGTTTCTAGGAAGAGCTCGCATATGGGATATGGTTTTGAGTTGAACCTTATTGACCCTAGTTAAATGGAGGAAAACCTCCACCCATCTATTTTCTATACAGAAAATTCGGATTGCCTCCCACTGGAACCCATTGCGACGGAAAGATTACTTGCAGTTGGAAGTTCTGACCAAGAAAGGGGTTTCCCCCTAATGACATCCCTTATGAAGAGTAGGACCCTGACGATGCGACTATTATGAATTGAAAAATGTTAGTCATTTGGTTAGATATGAAAGGAGGTAGGATTCCTCCTAACACCGTTACCAATGTGGGGGTTGTAGGGGGGCCTAACTAGACACTTATGAAGTGCCTTCCAATATGGCCCATCGAAGAGGGCGACCATCAATGAATTTTGGCCTTGAAGCTGGAATCTATGAAACAAAAATATCGTGGGGGTCCATTTAATGGAGTATTGAACATAGGAATGAAACCTTCGTCTTTGAGATATGATATGATGTGACCTCCAGTGCAGAAGTGTTAGTTTATGCAGTCTCTGTCTCTACGATTTCAACGGGACCAGTCGGTACAAAAATGTTGGTTTGATAGAGCTAATGCATAAAAGGAGGAAACAAAGGATTCACTTTCACTTGATCAGGAGGAAGACCTTGAATTCTCCTAGACCGATGAGGTAGGTAATCAACCACTTTGAGTTATCAGCTCAAGGTGACTACCGACACACCTTCCTAAGAAACATATGACTGCAGAGCACACCACTAGAAAATCCCTAAAAGAAAAAACAATCACAAACAACGTTCTCAATACTCTAAGTCAGGTGGATTAGGTCCTGAGACTATAGAAGCCAAAAATTCAGGTAAGGACCTTCTAAACGAAGGCACGAGTTAAATAAGTCTTGTGAACCAACAAATGAAGGAGTGATAAGAAGTTACCCCTACCTTCACTAACCATCCCTTCCTGGTACAAATACCCATGCGTCACAGGGCACCCTCCAAAGTTACTAAAAAGTGTGATATGATGTATGCCCCAAGTACCATTGGAAACCCCCCACAGTCACCTCTGAGATTCCTAGGAACGAAAAATAAGGGTACCAATTCGTTGTCAGTGTCCAGGGGGTACAGGTGATAGTCGGGATCGAACATATGGTCATGGTAAAAAATATTGAAGCCTTGAAAGAGTTTCCTCTCGTGGAGATAAAGGCACTAAAGAAACCCCCAAAATACGATCTCTCTAATATGCTTAGTTAAGCTTCAGAGGGTTTATCTCCTCAAATCTCTTTCATGTGACCTCATGTTTAAATCCTATGTTAAAGGAGGTTCCTGGATATACTTATACAAAAATTGGATTTTACGTTCCCTATCTTAGACTCCTAGGTTGGTTTTTGGCCGTCGAGAAATTAACTCTCCAACTTGAACCAAGGCCTTAGCCTAAGCTAGTTTGTTTACCCTAGAAAATGAAATGTTTAGTTAATTTTAGTTAAGTGTTCATTTTATAGGGGTTGTTGTTTACTCAATAAGGGTAATGGGTGAAACTGAATGGTGTTTTACAGACTCAACATAAAAATAGAAACACTTAAGAACACAAAATGAAATAATGTTCATTCTTCACTGAAAATATGAGTGCTAAACACTTCATACAATTGGAGAAAACTCTTTTCTTTTATGATATGCAAAAGATGCAATTTTTCTTTTAGATGATATGCATTATTGGTGCAAAATTTTATTTTAAATGAAAAGCAACTAAAATTAAGTGACTATTTGTTTTATCGAAGCTAAACTAACTTTTTAAAAGGAAAATATTTCAAAATGAAAGAAAAAATTGAACTCTAAAAGACTGATAAAGAGGAAGCACACAAAAAGGTTTTTCTTTCTAGTGATACAATGGCAAGGGATGCAAAGATATTAAAGTATACTTTCAATAAGTATTTTTGTATTTTTCTTGTTTAAACAAACAAAAGAAATAGGAAAGATTTAGGATAACCTTTCTTGTTAAAAACCAACAAGAAATAAAAAAGGAAGGTAGGAAAGAAACTCAAACTTATAAAAGTTTATCAAGAACAACAGTAGTAAAAACTATTCCAGATAAGAAGATCTTGAGAAATAACTTCCAAAACTACCCTCAAATACTTGAAAATGATTCACAATAGAAAGAACAAAACATTCTTACTTTCTTTAAAAGAATCAAACTAACAAAAAATGAACTTAGACAACAAAACAAAGAGTCTCAAAGCCTCAGGAGAGACCCCAGACAGCTGGCCCAGAAACTTTCAGACAAAAACTTTTTGAAAAAATCACTTTATGGAAATATGTACGCGCCTATTGTTAAGGAAAGTTGTGTGTACGTGGTTGTTTATACTGGTTGGGTGTGTATGTGTGCATGAATATGATAACTAGCACAACGCATATATACCCATAAACCTCAAAAAGAGATAGCAAAAGGCAATGCAAAGGCACAAGTGAAACTAGATAAATCCTCAAATGACTATAAGTTATCAAAAGGCAATGCAAAGGCACAAGTGAAACTAGATAAAGCCTCAAATGACTATAATCTATCAATCTAAGTACAAATAATAGTATAAAACAAAAGAAAAACACTTCAATCAAGCAAACAAAACATAAACCCATAAATAGGCCCACTTTAGAGAAAGATCCCATGTGGAGTCACCAGTTCTGCTTTCGGGGAAAATCCCCTACAATAGTGGGCTATACTACAGCATATCAATGACCATACATAAAAAAATTCCCAAAAGGAACATGCAACAAGGATATAATAATTGATTTCAAAATAAATAGCTAACTATTGGGTGGAAGAGAAATATTGACTCACCCAGAGTCCTATGGTTGATTTCATTCCTGATTGTCGTAGTTTCTTTGCTCCTTTTCAATAGCTCCTTTGCAACTTGAAAGAACCTTAAAGATGAAAGAAAATATATAGAATTAGTTATACTAATAACTACCTGTTAGTATAATGAAATATAACAGTAAAATCTCAACAACTAGTATTCTACGAAATATATGTAAAGAGATTGCAAGAAAAATGTTACGAATATAACATATTTTGAAGGAAACAATTTCTATTTTTATTCAACAGTTAAGGTAGTTACATATTTATACATGTCCTATGTGGCGCTTCCCTACCGAGAGAGATCCCAGGTTCCTCCACCCTTTCTCCTACTATACGAGATGGTATTGAATTCAAATCAACCATAAGACCAAAGAGAATATAAGGGGAAACTCTTGGCAATATAGTTTGTGTTCGACAACACATGTATTCCAACAGAGGATGAACACCTTGAATAACCACTCACACAACCAAATCAAATATCAACACACCAATTTTTTGACGTGGTAAAACCCGAACAGGGAAACATCCACAACCCTAACCAACGCGGCCACTTGGAGCAGTTTATTAATGCAAAAGAAAAAGTTTACAGAGAGAGTTTACAAGAGAGTTGCTCACAATCGATCATCAACAAATGACCCTCCATTCTCTTTAAATAGAGATCATGGACCAATCGGGTGTTAAGCCAAGAATCAATGGTTGTTAAGATTGAGGAGAATATGAACCGTCGGATCACTCTATGTCGGGAACACATCCTGACTGTCGGATTTCCTAACTACAAATGCATACTAAAGAAACACACTTTTACCTAACAATACATTAGACCAAGTATATATTAACTAACTCCTAAGTTTTTAACTATCCTAACATCCCCCCTTAAGAACAACTTGGTATATGATTGAAAGATTTACAATAGTGACACAATAGGAGAAGGAAGGAGGTATTAGATCCTATCCCCCCTTGATAACAACTTCCTAAACTCCTAACATAGATCGAAGCTTGGAAAAATTCACTTTTGTAAGAGATTTTGTGAAAATTTCTGCAACTTGATCTTCTATAGGGAAAACGAGCACTCCAATAACTTGATCATGAATGATATTTTTTATGAAGTGCATGTGTATCTTGATGTGTTTGTTGCGATGATGGAAAACTTGGTCTTTGGCAAGCTTGATGGAACTCTAATTGTCACACCAAAGGCTATTCAGATGTTGTTGTTGGAATCCAAACTTTTAAAGGATCTATCGAATCCACAAGGCTTACTGACTTGCATTTACCGTTGCTCGATACTCTGCTTTTGTTGAAAAAAGTGTAACAACATGTTGTTTCTTATAGGCCCAAGTGATAGATCCCGAACCAAGGTTGAAAACATAACCTGCGATAGACTTCCAATCATCAGGGTCACTGGCCCAATCTAAATCAATGAAACCAACCAATAAAGGAGTCTCCCATGAACTGTAATGTATCGCGAACTAAGTTGTACCATGGACATACCGAAGTATCCTTTTAGCTGATTTACAATGGATTTCATGGGGCATTTGCATATATCAGGTACCAATACCATCAACAAAGGAAATATCAAGACGGGTATGAGTCAAGTATAAGAGGCTACCAACTAACTGATGGTACAAGGTGGCATCAACTTCAGGAGAAGTACAGGTGGAAGCAAGCTTGACTCCATACTAGAAAGGAGAAGGGGTTGATTTACAATATTCCATGTGAAAGTGATGAAGAAGGTCACAAGCATACTTAGACTGGGAAAGAAAAATTCCTTCATTGGTTTGAAAAACTTGGAGGCCAAGTAAATAGTGAAAAAATCCTAATTCAGTCATTTCAAATTTCTTCTTAAGGTTGGTTTTCATATGGTTTAAAAGTTCTGAGTCACTACCAGTAAGGATAAGGTCATCAACATAAAGGACAATGATTATGATATGGATTCCTATTTTCATGGTATAAACATTAGGATCAGAATGGCATATAGAGAATCCAATGTCAATAAGAAAGTTGTCCATTTTGGCATACCAAGCTCGAGGAGCTTGCTTAAGACCATAAAGAGATTTCTTAAGGAGACAAACAAGGCTAGAGTCATTCTAGACATAGTCAGGAGGTTTTCCATGTAGATTTCTTCTTGCAAATACCCATGCAAGAAGGAATATTTAACATTCATCTGATGGACCTCCCATTTATGTGAGGCAGCAAGGGCAAGAACAAGGTAGATGGAATTCATTTTGGCTACGGGGGAAAAGGTTTCATTATAGTCAATTGCTTCAACTTAGGAAAATACTTTGGAAACTAACCGAGCCTTGTGTCTTTCAACACTTCCATCGGATGCATACTTAGTTATGTAGACCCATTTACATCTGATAAGTTTTCTTCCTTTTGGAAGAGGTACAAGATCCCAAGTATCATTTTCCATTAAAGAATGATACTCTTCATTTATTTTTGTATCCCAATATGGATGATCTGAAGCTTCTGCAAATGTCTTTGGATCACGAGTCTCTGAAACTTGAGCCAAAAGAGAAGAGGCTCGTTGGAACTGTGAACGCGTATGATGCTTATTCGAAGGATCATTGAAAAGATCACCAACTGCTTCTCGTGTTGAACAGACCCATCTAGGAAGCAGTGGAGTTGGTGTTGGTTTAGGTTCAAAGGACTCGTCTGAAGGAAGGTGAGCAGGTGGAGGTGGATTTTCATCCTCATTGTCATCATCTAAAGAAGAAACCAAAAAAGGAACAGAAGAAGGAACAAACATCGAAGATGGCTCGCAGGTTGAAGAAGGCACAATCGTCAAATTAGGCTTGCAGGCCGAAGAAGGCACAATCGTCAAATTAGGCTTGCAGGACAAGAGATTTTCATCAAATTTAACATCTCTTCTAATAATTATTCCATTACAATGTGGTTGAAGAAATCTATAACCTTTGAAATCTTCAGAATAACCAACAAATATACACTTCTCACTTTTAGGCTGCAATGCTTTCCTTTTCTCATCAAGAATGTGAGCCCATGCTATACTTCCAAATACACGGAAGTGACTTAAATATGGTTTAATTTTAGTCCAAGATTCTTTCGATGTTATATTTTTAAGACCCTTTGTGGGATTGTGATTTACTATGTAATATGTACAGTTGATGGCTTCCACCCAATACTTTAGACTTAATCCTTTATATTGTATCATATGATTAGTCATTTCTTTTAATGTGTGGTTCTTTATCTCAGGAACACCATTTTGTTGTGGTGTATATGGAACAATGTGTTGCATTTGAATGCCCTGTGTGGTGCAGTAACATGTATAATTATTGTTCACATATTATCTTCCATTATCTGTTCTTAACCTTTGAATTTGATGTCCAGATTGCTTTTCTACAAGGGCCTTGTAGGCCAAAAACTTGTCAAAAACTTCACTCTTAAGTTTTAAGAAGTAAACCCAAGTACATCTGGAAAATTCATCCATGAAGGTTAATAAATACTTGCACCTAGAAAAAGAAGGAGAAGAAAGTGGACCACACAAGTCACTATGAACAAGCTGTAAAGGGCCCGAGGCATGCCAAGAGGCGCGCTTGTCAAAATTTTTGTGATGATGTTTTTCGAGAACACAACCGGCACAAACACCATCTCTGCATGAAAAAAGAGGACCATTTTTTGATTACATAGTTGATGCAATGAGTGATAGTTTAGATGACCAAACTACTCATGCCAAAGTTTGCTCAAGTCATTGTTATGAGCAACAAAAATTGATGGAAAAGATGATGACCAAAGTTGTCAAACTTGTACAACCTCGTAATATCATCAACAATTCCAATTTCAAGAACATGCTTAGGATATTTTATATCCTTGATTACAACTTGGTGAGGTGAAAACTTTACGGTTTTACCTTCACCTGAATGCGTGATTTGATATAATGATAGAAGGTTACAAGAAAGACTTGGAACACATAATACATCATTGAAATGACCATTATCTAATTGAACTGTTCCAGATCCTACAACACTAAGAGATCTATCATAACCAACAAATATTTTCTTGGTGTTACATTCATTTAGAGAAGAAAATATGTCTTTATCCTTAGCCATATGATAAGATGCTCCAGAATCAGTAAGCCACTCATCAAAAGAAGAAGTAGAAGTTGCATTGAAGGATAAACCAGAAGAAGAAAGTGAATTTCCATGAGAAGAAGAAGTAGTAGTAGAATCAATACCCATGTTGTGCTTCTTCATCGTTGCTTCTAAGGCTGCCATATTCTTGAAACATTTGGACTCATCATGACCATATTTATCACAAAAGTTTCAATGTCTATTAGTCTTCTTATTTTTATATTTTTCTCGTTTGTCACCATTAGGAGTTGAAGTTGTTTGAATGGGTTTGGGACCCTTATGTTGCTTGTTTTTGTGCGAGGATGTCGATTCTTGGTATTATTGGGTTTATCTTTTTGCTGGGAAACTAAGGCTTTGTTGGAGATACCTGTAGTGTTGATCACTCCAAGTTGTACAAGCTTATCTTTCTCTCTAATCAAAGAATCACAAAATGACTCAAGAGTGGGTTTTTGATAAGCTTTCCCTAGAGCCTCTATCATGACATAAAAGGTAGATACAAACACAGAAAATGCACTACCTATCTTAGAAAGAATAATATATATTCAACATTCTTCCTCCAGTTTTGTCTCACATTCTTCACATAAAATTATGAGTGTTTTAAACTTAGACAGATAGTCTTCAATGCAAGAAAATCATTTAGAATTAAAGTTAGTATTTGATTTTCTAACTAATGTGCTCGAATAATATTGTGTTTACCAAACACAAATTCAAGCTTTTCCCAAGCTTCTTTGGGGTCATCAATTTCTTTAAGGTGGAACCTTAAATCAGGAGAGATGGGCATTCCGATCAGTCCATGTGCTTCCTCACTCCTATTAGCCCATTTAAATTTCTTATCAGCATCAGTGGGTTCTTTTTCCTTTCCCAAGGTAATCTAGTGCAAGCCTTTAGTTCTTAATAAATCCTCCATATGGGATTTCCATTGGAATTAGTTGGGGCTGGTAAGCAAAAGATTACTGGAAGAATCCATATTAAATATGTAGATAATATGGATTTAAAAACTGAAACTGATGATCTGGATGGAAAGATCTCAAAAATTTAGGTATTTAAAAAAAACACGGCACTGAAAACAAACTTTGGATGTGAAAGTTATGCCCTTTTAAAAAAAGGCATAAACGGTAACCAAAGAACCATGGGGTGGTGATACCCCTCCCTCACTTTTACAAATAAGTTGTTTTATGAAAGAAAGTTGTATGCAAAACAAATAACTCTAAAATAAAATATTAAATCTACTTATAGTGATTCACTTTTATACTTAAAGTGAAATACACTTTACAATGGAGCATGAAATTTTTCAAAAAAAGTAACAAAAATAGAGACTTGAACTCAAGACCGCTTACTTAATAAGGAAATTTTTAACCAAGTTGGCTAGCAAAACATATTTTATTTTTTAGCAGGAGGATTGGAGGTGTTGTTGTTGTTGTTGTTGTTGTTGTTGTTGTTGAAGACAACCTTGGAGGGCATTCTCATAAAAAACTATTTTCACAGAAGAAAAGAATTTTCGCTTCTCGATGACAAAAGGGTTGGATCTCGGTTAGCTTACTCGAAGAATTCATATTTTCCTATCTATTTATGATTTTCCAAGATCACACAAGGCGCGGGGAAAAGAGCATACAAAGATATAAAAGAGTAGCAACCTAAAAACAAACAATATAAAATCGAAATAAAACTGAAATAATACTCTGCAAAAATTAAAAAAAGGCGTATTCAGGATTTATACCTCTGGATCGGACTGAATGGTCATATATTGGGAAAATGGAAACCTTTTCGAGTGAAATGAAAAGCGTTCCTAACTGAAAGGAGCACTCTCGACGTAATGGAATAGTCCTCTCAGCCCAAAAATGTATGGAAATGGAAGAAAATGGAGATGATGAAACTCGATTTCACAATCTTGATATACAATAGGAGCGGGTCTTAAATAGGCTATGATACCATGTTCGATAACACAGGTATTCTAACGGAGGAAAAACACCTTCAATAACCACTCACACAACCATATCAAATATCGACACAGCGATGTTTTGATGTGGTAAAACCCCTACGGGGAAACATCCATGACCCCATCCAACGCGGCCACTAGGAGCAGTTTATTAATGCAAAAGAAAAAGATTACAAAGATATTTTACAATAGATTTTCTCACAATCGATCATCGGAAAATGACCCTCCATGCTCTTTAAATATAGATGATGGACCAATCAAGTGCTAATCCATGGATCAATGGACATTAAGATCGACGCGAATATGAATCGCCAGATAACTCTATGTCGGGAACATATCGTGACTGTCAGTTTTCGTAACTACAAATGCATACTAAAGAAATGCACTAAGAAACACACTTTTACCTAATGAAACATTAGACTAAGTAGATCTTAACTAAATCCTAAGTGTCTAAATATCCTAACAGTTTGGTGATCATAAAAGTGGTTAGAAACAAGGGTTTCCATGTCAAACTAGCAACAACATGTATGTATAAGGGATTACATACTTGGCAGGGTTAGCCAAACCTAGGTTTGCTTAATGTGTGCAAAGAATCATTACTTGTCATTACCTTTCTCCTTGGAAAAATGGTCCTTTTATGTGGTCTTTATTCGGTTAGAGACAGTTGAGTATGGGTAAAAGGAGTTAGGAAACTAACCAAACCTGTAACTCAAAATTTAATTAAGCATAAATATATTTTTTAATCATTTTTTGATAGGTATGCTATTGTAGGTTAAGTGGCCCGCATGTACGCAAGTACCATAAATGTGAGGGTGCATACATCTTCCAAAAATATTTTTTTTGGAAGGTCTCAAGGAGGTATGGGGAATAATAGTCTGTAAATAGGATAGGGATTAGGCCAATAAGTGTTTTAATGCTTCAAAGGTGGCAGTTGATGCCATAACATTGACAGTGAAACTTATTTGTTTGAAGGTCACATTGATCACTAACCTTCCTGAATTGTTGTGATGTTTGTTTATTGAGCTTTGCTGACACTTGAGGATATGCATTTTTTTATGTATGAATCTGATGACTTTTTCGATAATCACCTATATTTCTTGGTGAGCAATTTTTTGGTGATAATATATGCCCCCTGATGTGTAAGGTTAGTATCACTCGTATAGATAATATACATCATGGTTTCTTTTATGGTGTGCAATACTGGAGGTATGAAGAGAGAGAGAGAGAGGATACAGAAAGAAGGAGGATAGTCTATTGAAGGTCGGGAGGGAGAACACCTATACAATTTCTACCTTACTGTAGAAAAAAACAATTTTGAGCAAACGAGGTGGGCATGCCCCATGCTCGTGTCTTAAAATAGAATTAAGTGTTACAATAAAAAAACATGAATCTTAAGATGATGTAGTAATTGCTAACTTTTTGAAGTAGATATTTGAAGTGCCCTCAGGGGTTTCCCCCTAATGACATCCCTTATGAAGAGTAGGACCCTGGCGATGCTACTATTATGGATTGAACCATGTTAGTCATTTGGTTAGATATGAAAGGAGGTAGGATTCCTCCTAACACCATTACCGATGTGGGGGTTGTAGGGGCCATGACCTAGACACTTATGAAGTGGCTTCCAATATGGCCCACCGAAGAGGGCGGCCATCAATGAATTTTGGCCCTAAAGCTGGAATCTATGAAACAAAAATATCGTGGGGGTCCATTTAATGGAGTATTGAACATAGGAATGAAACCTTTGTCTTTGATATATGATATGATGTGACCTCCGGTGTAGAAGTGTTAGTTTCTGCAGTCTCTATCTCTATGATTTCAATGGGACCAGTCGGTACAAAAACGTTGGTTTGATAGAGTTGATGCCTAAAAGGGGGAAACAAAGGATTCACTTTCACTTGATCAAGAGGAAGGCCTTGAATTATCCTAGACCGACGAGGTAAATGATCAACCACTTTGAGTTATCAGCTCAAGGTGACTATCGACACACCTTCCTAAGAAATCTACGATTGCAAAGCACACCACTAGAAAATCCCTAAAAGCGAAAACAATCACAAACAACGTTCTTAATACTCTGAGTCAGGTGGATTAGGTCCTGAGACTATAGAAGCAAAAAATTCAGGTAAGGACCTTCTAGACGAAGGCATAGGTTAATTAAGTCTTGTGAACCAACAAATGAAGGAGTGAGAAGAATTTACCCCTACCTTCACTAACCATCCCTTCCCGGTACAAATACCCATGCATCACAAGGCACCCTCCAAAGGTACTAAAAAGTGTGATATGATGTCTGCCCCAAGTACCATTGGAAACCCCCCGCAGTCACCTCTGATATTCCTAGGAACGAAAACTAAGGGTACCAATTCGTTGTCAGCATCCAGGGGGTATAGGTGATAGTCGGGATCGAACATATGGTCATGGTAAAAAATATTGAAGCCTTGAAAGAGTTGCCTCTCGCGAAGGTAAAGGCACTGAAGAAACCCCCAAAATATGATCTCTCTAATATGCCTAGTTAAGCTTCAGAGGGTTTATCTCCTCAAATCTCCTTCATGTGACCTCGTGTTTAAATCCTATGTTAGAGGAGGTTCATGGATATACTTATACAAAAATTGGATTTTACGCTCCCTGTCTTAGACTCCTAGGTTGGTTTTTGGCCCTTGAGAAATTAACTCTCCAACCTGAACCAAGGCCTTAGCCCAAGCTAGTTCGTTTACCCTAGAAAATGAAATGTTTAGTTAATTTTAGTTAAATGTTCATTTTATAGGGGTTGTTGTTTACTCAATAAGGGTAATGGGTGAAACTGAATGGTGTTTTACAGACTCAACATAAAAATAGAAACACTTAAGAGAAAAAAATGAAATAATGTTCATTCTTCACTGAAAATATGAGTGCTAAACACTTCAGACAATTGGAGCAAACTCTTTTCTTTTATGATATGCAAAAGATGCAATTTTTCTTTTAGACGATAAGCATTATTGGTGCAATATTTTCTTTAAAATGAAAAGCAACTAAAATTAAGTGACTATTTGTTTTATCAAAGCTAAACTAACTTTTTAAAAGGAAAATATTTCAAAATGAAAGAACAAATTGAAATCTAAAAGAATGATAAAGAGGAAGCACACAAAAAGGTTTTTCTTTCTAGTGATACAATGGCAAGGGATGAAAAGATATTAAAGTATA
>ML810514.1:36171-77366 GCA_009831015.1 Picea engelmannii | reverse complement strand
TTAAACAAACAAAAGAAATAGGAAAGATTTAGGATAACCTTTCTTGTTAAAAACCAACAAGAAATAAAAAAGGAAGGTAGGAAAGAAACTCAAACTTATAAAAGTTTATCAAGAACAACAGTAGTAAAAACTATTCCAGATAATAAAATCTTGAGAAATAACTTCAAAAACTACCCTCAAATACTTGAAAATGATTCACAATAGAAAGAACAAAACTTTCTTACTTTCTTTAAAAGAATCAAACTAACAAAAAATGAACTCAGACAACAAAACAAAGAGTCTCAAAGCCTCAGGAGAGACCCCAGACAGATGGTCCACAAACTTTCAAACAAAAACTTTTTGAAAAAATCACTTTATGGAAATATGTATGTGCTTGTTATTAAGGCAAGTTGCATGTACGTGGTTGTTTATACTGGTTGGGCGTGTATGTGTATGTGAATATGATAACTATCACAATGCATATATACCCATAAACCTCAAAAAGAGATAGAAAAAGCAAACACAAAGGCACAAGTGAAACAAGATAAAGCCTCAAAATGACTACAAGCTATCAATCTAAGTACAAATAATAGTATAAAAAAAAAGAAAAACACTTCAATCAAGCAAACAAAAACATAAACCCATAAACAAGCCCACTTTGGAGAGAGATCCCATGTGGAGTCGCCAGTTCTTCTTTCAAGGAAAATCCCCTACAATAGTGGGCTATACTGCAGCATATCAATGACCATACATAAACAAATTCCCAAAAGGAACATGCAACAAAAATATAATAATTGATTTCAAAATAAATAACTAACTATTGGGTGGAAGATAAATATTAACTCACCCAGAGTCCTATGGTTGATGTCATTCCTGATTGTCGTAGTTTCTTTGCTCCTTTTCAATAGCTCCTTTGCAACTTGGAAGAACCTTAAAGATGAAAGAAAATATATAGAATTAGTTATACTAATAACTACTTGTTAGTCTAATGAAATATAACAATACTCAACAACTAGTATTCTACGAAATATATGTAAAGAGATTGCAAGAAAAATGTTATGAATATACCATATTTCGAAGGAAACAATTTATATTTTTATTCAACAATTAAGGTAGTTACATATTTATACATGTCCTACATGGCGCTTCCCTATCGAGAGAAATCCCAGGTTCCTCCACCATTTCCCCTACTATACGACATGGTATTGAATTCAAATCAACCATAGGACCAAAGAGAATATAAGGGGAAACTCTTGGCAATATAGTTTGTGTTCGACAACACATGTATTCCAACAGAGGATGAAAACCTTGAATAACCACTCACACAACCAGATCAAATATCATCACACTCATTTTTTGACGTGGTAAAACCCCTATGGAGAAACATCCACGACCCCAACCAACACGGCCACTTGGAGCAGTTTATTAATGCAAAAGAAAAAGTTTACAGAGAGAGTTTACAAGAGATTTGCTCACAATCGATCATTGACAAATGACCCTCCATTCTCTTTAAATAGAGATCATGGACCAATCAGGTGTTAAGCCGAGGATCAATGGTTGTTAAGATCGAGGAGAATATGAACCGTCAGAGCACTCTATGTCAGGAACACATCCTGACCGTCAAATTTCCTAACTAAAAATACATACTAAAGAAACACACTTTTACCTAACAACACATTAGACCAAGTATATATTAACCAACTCCTAAGTGTTTAAATATCCTAACATCCCCCCTTAAGAACAACTTGGTATATGATTGAAAGATTTACAGTAGTGACACAATAGGAGAAGGAAGGAGGTATTAGATCCTATCCCCCCTTGATGACAACTTCCTGAACTCTTAACATAGATCGAATCTTGGAAAAAATCACTTTTGTAAGAGACTTTGTGAAAATTTCTGCAACTTGATCTTCTATAGGGAAAAAGAGCACTTCAATAACTTGATCATGAATGCGATTTTTTTATGAAGTGCATGTGTAGCTTGATGTGTTTGTTGCGATGATGATGAACTGGGTCTTTGGCGAGCTTGATGGAACTCTAATTGTCACACCAAAGGCTATTCAGATGTTGTTCTTGGAATCCAAACTTTGAAAGGATCTATCGAATCCACAAGACTTACTGACTTGCATTTACCGTTGCTCGGTACTCTGCTTCTGTTGAAGAAAGTGTAATAGCATGTTGTTTCTTACAGGCCCAAGTGATAGATCCTGGACCAAGGTTGAAAACATAACTTGTGGTAGACTTCCAATCATCGGGGTCATTGGCCCAATCTGAATCAATAAAACCAACCAATAAAGGAGTCTCCCATGAACTGTAATGTATCCCTAACTGAGTTGTACCATGGACATATCGAAGTATCCTTTTAGTTGATTTACAATGGATTTCATGGGGTATTTGCATATATTGGGTAACAATACCATCAACAAAGGAAATATCAAGATGGGTATGAGTCAAGTATAAGAGGCTACCAACTAATTGAGGGTACAAGGTGGCATCAACTTCAGGAGAAGTACAGGTGGAAGCAAGATTGACTCCATACTAGAAGGGAGAAGGGGTCGGTTTATAATATTCCATGTGAAAGTGATGAAGAAGGTCACAAGTATACTTAGACTGGGAAAGAAAAATTCCTTCATTGGTTTGAAAAACTTGGAGGCCAAGGAAATAGTGAAAAAATCCTAATTCGGTCATTTCAAATTTCTTCTTAAGGTTGGTTTTCATATGGTTTAAAAGTTCTGAGTCACTACCAGTAAGGATAAGGTCATCAACATAAAGGACAAGGATTATGATATGGCTTCCTACTTTCATGGTATAGACATTAGGATCAGAATGGTATATAGAGAATCCAATGTCAATGAGAAAGTTGTCCATTTTGGCATACCAAGCTTGAGGAGCTTGCTTAAGACCATAAAGAGATTTATTAAGGAGACAAACAAGGCTAGAGTCATTCTAGACATAGTCAGGAGGTTTTGCATGTAGATTTCTTCTTACAAATACCCATGCAAGAATGCATATTTAACATCCATCTGATGGACCTCCCATTTATGTGAGGCAGCAAGGGCAAGAACAAGGTAGATGGAATTCATTTTGGCTACAGTGGAAAAGGTTTCATTATAGTCAATTCCTTCAACTTAGGAAAATACTTTGGAAACTAACCGAGCCTTGTGTCTCTCAATGCTTCCATTTGATGCATACTTAGTTATGTAGACCCATTTACATCTGATAAGTTGTCTTTCTTTTGGAAGAGGTACAAGATCCCAAGTATCATTTTCCATTAAAGAATGATACTCTTCATTCATTGTTGTATCCCAATATGGATGATCTGAAGCTTCTGCAAATGTCTCTGGATCGTGAGTCTCTTAAACTTGAGGCAAAAGAGAAGAGGCTCGCTGGAACTGTGAATGTGTCTGATGCTTATCTGAAAGATCATTGAAAATATCACCAACTGCTTCTCGTGTTGAATGGACCCATCTAGGAAGCAATGGAGTTGGTGTTGGTTTAGGTTCGAAGGAATCATCTGGAGGAAGGTGAGCAGGTGGAGGTGGATTTTCATCCTCATTGTCATCATCTAAAGAAGAAACCAAAAAAGGAACAGAAGAAGGAACAAACATCGAAGATGGATCGCAGGTCGAAGAAGGCACAATCATCAAATTAGGCTTGCAGGCCAAGAGATTTTCAACAAATTTAACATCTCTTCTAATAATTATTCCATTACAATGTGGTTCAAGAAGTCTATAACCTTTGAAATCTTCAGAATAACCAACAAATATACACTTCTCACTTTTAGGCTGCAATGCTTTCCTTTTCTCATCAAGAATGTGAGCCCATGCTATACTTCCAAATACACGGAAGTGACTTACATGTGGTTTAATTTTAGTGTAAGATTCTTTCGATGTTATATTTTTAAGACCCTTTGTGGGATTGTGATTTAGTATGTAATATGTACAGTTGATGGCTTCCGCCCAATACTTTAGACTTAATCCCTTATATTGTATCATATAATTAGTCATTTCTTTTAATGTGTGGTTCTTTATCTCAACAACACCATTTTGTTGTGGTGTATATGGAACAACGTGTTGCATTTGAATGCTCTGTGTAGTGCAGTAACATGTAAAATTATTGTTCACATATTATCTTCCATTATTTGTTCTTAACCTTTGAATTTGATGTCCAGATTGCTTTTCTACAAGGACCTTGTAGGCCAAAAACTTGTCAAAAACTTCTTTCTTAAGTTTTAAGAAGTAAACCCAAGTACGTCTGGAAAAGTCATCCATGAAGTTTAATAAATAATTGCACCTAGAAAAATAAGGAGAAGAAAGTGGACCAACAAGTCACTGTGAACAAGCTGCAAAGGGCCTAAGGTGTGCCAAGAGGCACGCTTGTCAAAATTTTTGCAATGATGTTTTTCGAGAACACAACCGGCACAAACACCATCTCTACATGAAACAAGAGGACCATTTGTGGATTACATAGTTGATGCAATGAGTGATAGTTTAGATGACCAAACTGCTCATGCCAAAGTTTGTTCAAGTCATCGTTATGAGCAACAAAAATTGATGGAAAAGATGATGACCCAAAGTTGTCAAACTTGTACAACCTAGTAATATCATCAACAATTCCAATTTCAAGAACATGCTTAGAATATTTTAAATCCTTGATTACAACTTGGTGAGGTGAAAAATCTACGGTTTTACCTTCACCTGAATGAGTGATTTGATATAATGATAGAAGGTTACAAGAAAGACTTGGAACACATAATACATCATTGAAATGACCATTGTCTACTTGAATTGTTCCAGATCCTACAACACTAAGAGATCTATCATAACCAACAAATATTTTCTTGGTGTTACATTCATTTAGAGAAGAAAATATGTCTTTATCCTTAGCCATATGATAAGATGCTCTAGAATCAGTAAGCTACTAATCAGAAGAAGAAGTAGAAGTTGCATTGAAGGAGAAACCATAAGCAGAAAGTGCATGTCCATGAGAAGAAGAAGTAGTAGAATCAATACCCATGTTGTGCTTCTTCATTGTTGCTTCTAAGGCTGCCATATTCTTGAAACATTTGGACTCATCATGACCATATTTATCTCAAAAGTTGCAATGTCTATCAGTCTTCTTATTTTTATATTTTTCTCCTTTGTCACCATTAGGAGTTGAAGTTGTTTGAATGGGTTTGGGACCCTTATGTTGCTTGTTTTTGTGCGAGGATGTCGATTCTTGATATTATTGGGTTTATCTTTTTGTTGGGAAACTAAGGCTTTGTTGGAGGTACATGTAGTGTTGATCACTCCAATTTGTACAAGCTTATCTTTCTCTCTAATCAAATAATCACAAAATGACTCAAGAGTGGGTTTTTGATAACATTTCCATAGAGCCTCTCTCATGACATAAAAGGTAGATACAAACATAGAAAATGAACTACCTATCTTAGAAAGAATAATATAAATTCAACGTTCTTCCCCCAGTTTTATCTCACATTCTTCACATAAAATTCTGAGTGTTTTAAACTTAGATAGATAGTCTTCAATGCAAGAAAAACCATTTAGACTTAAAGTTAGTATTTGATTTTCTAACTAATGTGCTCGAATAATATTGTGTTTACCAAACACAAATTCAAGCTTTTCCTAAGCTTCATCGGGGTCATCAATTTCTTTAAGGTGGAACCTTAAATTAGGAGAGATGGACATTATGATCAATCCATGTGCTTCCTCACTCCTATTAGCCCATTTAAATTTATTATCAACATCAGTGGGTTCTTTTTCCTTTCCCAAGGTAATCTGGTACAAGCCTTTACTTCTTAATAAATCCTCCATATGGGATTTCCATTGGAATTAGTTGGGGTTGGTAAGCAAAAGATTACTGGAAGAATCCATATTAAATATGTAGATAATATGGATTTAAAAACTGAAATTGATGATCTGGATGGAAAGATCTCAAAAATTTAGGCATTAAAAAAAAACGGCACTGAAAATGAACTTTGGATGTGAAAGTTATGCCCTTTTAAAAAAGGCATAAACGGTAACCAAAGAACCGTGGGGTGGTGATAGCCCTCCCTCACTTTTACAAATAAGTTTCTTTATGAAAGAAAGCTGCATGCAAAATAAATAAATCTAAAATAAAATATTAAATCTACTTATAGTGATTCACTTTTATACTTGAAGTGAAATACACTTTACAATGGAGCATGAATTTTTTCAAAAAAAGTAACAAAAATAGAGACTTGAACTCAAGACCTTTACTTAATAAGGAAATTTTTAACCAAGTTCGCTAGCAAAACATATTTTATTTTTTAGCAAGAGGATTGGGGGTGTTGTTGTTGTTGTTGTTGTTGTTGTTGTTGTTGTTGTTGTTGAAGACGGCCTTGGAGGGCATTCTCATAAAAAACTATTTTCACAGAAGAAAAGAATTTTCGCTTCTTGATGACAAAAGGGTTGGATCTCGGTTAACTTACTCGGAAAATGCATCTTTTCCTATTTGTTTCTGATTAAAACATACAAATATAAAAGAGTAGCAACTTGAAAACAAACAATATAAAACCGAAATAAAACTGAAATAAGACTCTGCAAAAATTAAAAAAAAAGGCGTATTTAGGATTTATACCTCCGGATTAGATTGAATGGTCGTATATTGGGAAAATGGAAACCTTTTCGAGTGAAATGAAAAGCTTTCCTAACTGAAACGAGCACTCTCGACGTAATGGAATAGTCCTCTCAGCCCAAAAATGTATGGAAATGGAAGAAAATGGAGATGAGGAATCAATTTCACGATCTTGATATACAATAGGAGCAGGTCTTAAACAAGCTATGATACCATGTTCGATAACACAGGTATTCCAAAAGAGGACAAACAACTTCAATAACCACTCACACAACCATATCAAATATCAACACACCGATGTTTTGACGTGGTAAAACCCCTACGGGGAAACATCCATGACCCCATCCAATGCGGCCACTTGGAGCAGTTTATTAATGCAAAAGAAAAAGATTACAAAGAGATTTTACAATAGATTTTCTCACAATCGATCATCGGAAAATGACCCTCCATGCTCTTTAAATAGAGGTCATGGACCAATCGGGTGTTAAGCCATAGATCAATGGCCATTAAGATTGACGAGAATATGAATTGTCAGATCACTCTATGTCAAGAACCTATTGTGACCGTCAGTTTTCCTAACTACAAATGCATACTAAAGAAACGCACTAAGAAACACACTTTTACCTAACAAAACATTAGACTAAGTAGATCTTAACTAAATCCTAAGTGTCTAAATATCTTAACAGTTTGGTGATCAAAAAAGTGGTTAGAAACAAGGGTTTCCATGTCAAACCAACAACAACATGTATGTATAAGGGCTTACATACTTGACGGGGTTAGCCAAACCTAGGTTTTCTTAATGTGTGCAAAGAATCATTACTTGTCATTACCTTTCTCCTTGGAAAAATGGTCCTTTTATGTGGTCTTTATTCGGTTAGAGACGATTGAGTATGGGTAAAAGGAGTTAGGAAACTAACCAAACCTGTAACTCAAAATTTAATTAAGCATAAATATATATTCTTAATCATTTTTTGATAGGTATGTTATTGTAGGTTAAGTGGCCCGCATGTACGCAAGTACCATAATTGTGAGGGTGCATACATCTTCCAAAAATAGTTTTTTTGGAAGGTCTCAAGGAGGTATGGGGAATAATAGTTTGTAAATAGGATAGGGATTAGGCCAATAAGTGTTTTAATGCTTCAAAGGTGGCAGTTGATGCCATAACACTGACAGTGCAACTTATTTGTTTGAAGGTCACACTGATCACTAACCTTCCTGAATTTTTGTGATGTTTGTTGAGTGAGATTTGCTGACACTTGAGGATATGCATTTTTTTATGTATGAATCTGATGGCTTTTCTGGTAATCACTTTTATTTCTTGGTGAGCAATTTTTTGGTGATAATATATGCCCCCTGATGTGTGAGGTTAGTATCACTCGCATAGATAATATACATCATGGTTTCTTTTATGGTGTGCAATACTACAAGTATGAAGAGAGAGAGAGAGAGAGAGAGAGAGAGAGAGAGAGAGAGGATACGAAAAGAAGGAGGATAGTATGTTGGAGGCCGGGAAGGAGAACACCTATACAATTTCTACCTTACTATATAAAAAGACAATTTTGAGAAAACAAGGTGGGCATGCCCCATGCTCGTGTCTTGAAATAGAAGTAAGTGTTACAATAAAAAACATGAATCTTAAGATGATGTAGTAATTGCTAACTTTTTGAAGTAGATATTTGAAGTGCCCTCGGGGGTGTCCGTAATGGAAAATGATGGTTCTGAAGTAAGAATGATCTCTGAAACCTTGAATGGATCATTGTGATGGGTATGGAGGACTCATAAAAAGGATTGGGAATACCTAAGCAGGTTCAGAGGTCTTTGGTTGGTATGGAAACCACAACTTTCACGAAATAAGACACACCATGATATGAAGATGTGTTGATGTTGAATATCAAGGGGGTCAATGGAAGCATAGATAAATTATGACTCTATGTCCCATCCAAGATTCATCATTTATATAGGAATGAGAACCAAAATATTGCGCTAATCCTGGAAACTGATATTGAGGTCGAAATGAATAGAGACACGACCACAAGGGGCAGAGGGCTCCTTCAAATCTGTTGATGTGTAAGGTATCAAATACTAACTTGGGTGTATGGTCATTATTTGTGAAATGTAGGTGAGCTATATGGGAAACAAGACTCAATACTTCCTTTGGTTGGGGAAAAAGAGATGGCTAGGAGTGGAAACAATCAAATATACAATGAGACAAAAAGTGGGTTGAAGTCTAGGAGACAATCAGACTAGGTATTTTTTGAATTGTAATGGAAAATGACAAGGTTGTATAGACAAGTGACAACTCGCGAATCTTTGAAAAGGGGTATGTGGGGTACTCGAGGTGTGTCCAATAAAAAAAAAATTTGTCAGAAAAGTGGGTTTTATGAATTCCCCAACCAAAGGCGATAAGGTTTTCCACGAGGTGAAAAAATTGGTGCCATTGAGTACGATGACCTATGCTTCTTTACATGTTGAAAAAAGAAATCGAAAATTTATACAATCCAAAATATATGTAACATCCCCACTATAATACCTGGTTTAATTAATGCTTATGTATATATAATGTGTGGCTATGTCAAAAGTGATGTAATATGCAAATTATATTTCAATGTTTTAATAATAAAATGCAATACCAACTATTAAGGGGACATGGACAAGAAATGGGGGCTAAAATTAATCCACAAGAGAGGGGAGTGTCTACGATAGTGGCCAAGAGGGGTCCAAGGGGGAATTACCCATGCATATTAATTCAACCCATTTCCTAAATTTGCTATTGGTGTATGAATATCCTAAATTCCGATTGAGTGTTCCTAAAGCCAATCATTGAATACATGTAAGAGGGTGGGTGTGAGGAGTCACATCCCAAAATTATTGAGCACATGGGGGTTGAATACAATCATTTTGGGGAAGAGTGTGAGTCAAGCAAGGCAAGCCAAAGAGAGAAAATTTGTATGGGTTGGGACAACAATTTTACACATAGAGTTTTTGGGCATGAGGAGCAAGTAGTGTTGTAGGATAAATCGGTAAATGCGGACATAAACTGATCTCTCTAGATCCACCTAGATCTAGAACAAAACATGATAGAACATGGCGCTTTCCCTAGGCTCTAATCATTGAATTTACTACCAAACAAAAGACGAGAGACATACCTTTAAGTGTCGCTTCCTTATGTCTTTGTTGTCCCTATTTCGCTCTGATGCTCTTGTGATATTGATCCTGCAGTGGGACACAAACCAACCAAAGTGAAAGAAGTAGAAGTATATTCAATGACAACCTATGCATATGATCAAGGAATTATGCAATAAAATAAATATAATTCTATGGGAAAGAAGCATGCCACTGTATTATATTAAATGATAGGAAGAGGGATTACAACCAGATGCCTTAATGTTGTAAGGTTCCTTCCAATAGTTCCTTGCTTCCCACACACTTCTTGATCTAAGGATTCTGAGACCATGGATCTGATAGCTACTCACAATCTATCTTCACAAAGAAAAGCTCAAATCCAATCTAAATTTCCCAAGCTCAATCCAACTAAATTTCTCCATGAGAGCTCTTCTCCTTTTATAAGTTGAAGAGGATAAGGCAAGGAGGTTAGGATGATCCCATTAAATCATGAAAGCGAGTAAGATCCAAATCATTTGGATCCCACCTCACCATAGAAGCTTCTCCTTCTAGAAGCATCGAGAAAATTCTCATTTTTCCCACGTACGAAGGTCGTCGCGACCTGGCTATAGTGCAACCTGAGGAAATTTCACGCCCTAGATATAGTGCAGCCTGTGGAAATTTCGTGCCCTAGCTATGGTGCATCTTGCGGAAATCAGGCATTTCTGCATCCCAACTATGGTGCAGCCTGCGAAAATCCTCCAAAATAGGGTTTTTACAAAGGAAAATGCAACTTCTTCTCTCAGGGAAAGTTCTTCTCCCTTATTTCTTTAGGAATTTAGGCCACTGACCCCTCTGAAGGCAACAGATAGGTTTACATCATTAATGGTCATAAGGGTGACGAAAATAATGTGTAACAAAGAGCCCCCCAAAGTATGAAGTTAGAACAGAATGATAGTTGATATACTTTGTTGAGTGTGTGTAGGGAATAAGGAACAGTCGGTCGGAAACCTGCCAACAAACAAGGAAATACAATACAATAATATATCTTCACTGAGGTAGGCATTCCCATACTCATAACACAAATGACTCAAAGCATAAATGTCGACATGCAAAGATCTATGTCAAGTAAGACATGTCATGGCCACCAAAAATACAATGTGGATCCATGCCAATATGACTCAAATCTGAACATAGCCACCAAAAATACATTGTGGATCTATGTGTTAAAGACTCAAATTTGAACACAACCATGAGACATACAATGTGGATCTATGTAACAGTACACTGAATATACTCCAACGCAACCTGAATCTGTCAAAAAAGATCCAGGGTCTTCATCTCCACCACTCTATATTACGAATCTACCCATATGAATACATGTGTTGAAGCCGAACATGGAAGAAACCACTCGATTACCGGTCATTAGTGTATATCGTTAACAAGTGAGAGGGAAATCACCATTAATGTCAATGACTCCCAAGGTACACTAGTACAATCCAACGGGTGCGAATTAATGAGCTAAAGTCGAACGCTTGGTGGAATCTCCCGATCAGGGGTCAATAATGAAAACCCACTGTTGAAAGCGAGGAAACTTGCCATTGAGGCATGCAAGTTCCAAGGTACCAATTTGTTTCTAAGTCTAATTCTCGGATAATGAGTTGAAGTCGACATGAAAAGACTCGTCACGGGAGGGCCTTAATGTATCCCACATCAATGACATGAAACGAGTAACAAGATTTGAATTAGATCAGAGTAACAAGTGATTCAGGATTGACTCAGGGATGGTCGACGCAATAGAAGGCTTAAGGACTGCATAAATGGTCGACGCAATAGAAGGATTTCTGGTTTAGACTTCTCTTCAAACATATTGATGACATGACAAATGTCTCGGAAAAACTGACTCAACAACAGGGATCAGAAACCAATTTGTAATCTTAAAGGAGTATGATCAAGAGACAAGTGGATTTTCCAACCTAGACACAAAGCAAGTGAAAGGGTGTCATGTTCAAAAGTGACTCTTCCATGGAATATAGGTTTATACACATTTCTTTCCTAATTTCCCCCCCACCATTTTTGGTGAGTACCTCTTTATTTTTACGCAAGCTTGAGGAGGATAACATATGCTTGAAATGTAAGCTCATCCTTCGGACGAGTCCCTTGGAGTATGTTTAACAAACCCTAAGAAGGAGGGTTTCGGCCCCATATGGGTCTTTCGATGTTTGTTTAACGAGTCCAAAGATAGAAAACTCGGGGGTTTTTCATATTTTGAGAATCTGAAAAACACTTAAAGAAAAACACTTAAAGAGAACTCTCCCAGTTCCTTTTTCGTAAGTAAGTCTGAAGAGACTGAAAAAGAGATAAACTACCACTCAACAGATGTTTTCTTCAAATACTTTAACGAGCGTGAAAAGAATAATATCGCTCGGCAATCTTTTCATGTTTAGAGAGTCTAGAAAGATCTTAAAGGGAACTCCAGGGGGTTCCTTTTTCATATAACCTTTACGAGTCCGAAAAAGTGATAAAAGTATACTCAGTTACATTCTCATTGATTTACAAGCACAAAAAAAAACAAAGACTAAGCTCGATAACTTTTTCTCATGTATTTACGAGCATGAGAAAGAACAAAGACTAAGCTCAGGATTGTTTTCATTTTTATGCAAGCTTTAAAACAAAACAAAATTGTGCTTGGGATAGATTTTATTTTTTACACAAGCTTAAAAACTAAACTAAACTATGCTTGGACCTGGTTTCATTTTTACACAAGCTTGAACCAGAGGAAACTATGCTTGGGATAGATTTTATTTTTTACACAAGCTTAAAAACTAAACAAAACTATTCCTGGACCTGGTTTCATTTTTACCCAAGCTTGAACCAGAGGAAACTATGCTTGAGGTACGTGGTTTCATTTTTATACAAGCTTGAACCATAGAAAAATATGTTTGGACTTCCCAACGCATAACATAAGGATGGTTGGTACTTAGACCCCAGCTTAAGAAACTAGCGGCTCTAACTTCAGCATGAAGTCCAGAGGCTGAAAGAATTGCCCCCCAAGCTTCATTTCATCCAACTGCAAAGGTGGATGAAATGAAGCTTCAAATACTATACATAACGAAGGACTTGACTCAAACAGAGAGGGGGAAGTTGTTTCATGTTTTAATGAGCTTGACATAGGATAAGAACTATGCTTGAGAATCCAGGTTCAATTCCTAGACCTATGTTTCATTTTTTAACGAGCTTGACACAGAAACAGGAACTATGCTCGTAAGCTCTGTTTCATTTTTTAACGAGGTTGCTATAGAGACGCAAAAAATTATCCTCGTAACTGGTTTCATTTTTTAATGAGCTTGAAATCAGAAAACCATGCTCAAGGCTGGTTTCATTTTTTAATGAGCTTGAAATCAGAAAACTATGTTCAAGGCTGGTTTCATTTTTTAATGAGTTTGAAATCAGAAAACTATGCTCAAGGCTAGTTTCATTTTTTAATGAGCTTTGAAATCATAAAACTATTCTCAAGGTTGGTTTCATTTTTTAATGAGCTTGAAATCAGAAAACTATGCTCAAATCTGGTCTTGATCATGGCTTCCAAGAGGACAATGCTCTGGAAGGAAACCATGTCAAAGGACAAAACTCGGTCATGGCTTCCAAGAGATCTTCACTTGATGGAAGAAACAGACTCTCGAAGGAACACATGTCGAGGGCCACGATAGGGGTAAAGAAATCAGGCTCTAAAATCCTGATCGAAGAGATCACCATGTCAACTACTGGATCCAAATCATCAGAAGATGAAGTCATGGGAGACAACGCCACATAATTAACATGTGGTGGAGGTAATAGTGACTGCATATAAGAACTGTTTAGGGAGGTCATCTAGTCAGGACCAATGAATGAAAATTGATCAATAGTCACAATTCTTCCATCGTGAGGGAAAGATATCACATGAAAAATAGTGGACACAATAGCTTTCAAGGCATAGACATAATCCCACCCAAGGAGTAAATAGAAATCCAAGGGGTCTTGGACCACCATGACATCAATAAATATAGTTTTCCCTCCCGAAGTTACAGAAAACTGAGGAAGGGCCCATAAAGGTTGATTGGTTCTTCTGTTAAAAGATAACAGATTCTGCGTAATCGGGGCAAGCTGAGGACAACCCAAATCTTGCCAAGAAAAAGAGGACAAAATACTAACGGATGCACCTTCATCTATAAATGTCTGAGGAACATCTCGACCACAAACTTGCACTGTAATATGGAAAGGAATGTGAGAGGGAATATGAGGTCTAGTTAGCACACCCCAATAAAAAAGGATGGCCTCATTACTTAGAGGAGGTTCCATGGGAGAAGGAGGAATACCCCCCGGCATGGTAGAGTCTATATCAATGAGAAAAACATGAACAGTATTGGGTTTACTCTCAAGAGGGAGAGTAGTATCGACCGACGACGAGATCAGATCGACCACTTGGGTTGCATTCTCCAAGGGGGGAATAGGGTCGACGGGTGGAAACGGATCGACCACTTGGACTTCACTCTTTGGTGGGAGAGTGGGATTGACCAAGGATGGGATAGGATCAACCACTTGGGTTTCACTCTTTAACGAGAGAGTGGGATCGAACGAGGATGGGATTGGAGCGACCACTTTGTCAACTGGTTCAACTAAGGATGTGACCAGACTGACTGCATGATCAACCAAATTGATCGACGAAGGGACCAGGTTGATCATTCCATCAACTACAGGTGGGTCGAGAGTAAGCTTGTGATAAGTAGCTGGAAGTTGAGGTTTTGAAATAGTCATGTCTTCCAGTGATTTTGAGGCTTCGTCCATACAAGGGAAAAGGTGAGTTAGATGACTCCCTTTGCATAACATACATGGGAACTTGACTCTACTTTTATTTTTTCCGACTATATCTTGACTAGTTGATGGGGGTACATCAACATGTTGTTCAGAGGATGATGACATGGGTTGGCGAGGGTGTGTAGACCATGCTTCTATAACCTTGGATAGACCAAGGTAATCCTTAAGAAGATGGATACCCTTACAAAGCCTGCAAGGGTACTTGGGCTTACAGTTTGTTTGGGTGACCTTGACATCATCAACACTCCCAGCATGATCAACAGTAACTGGTTTCTTTCCAACATGTCTGGCAGTGGTTGGAAGTTTGGAACCTTGTTTATTTTTCTTCTTATTATTCTTTCATTTCTTCTTCTTCTTATCCACCGATATACTAGCTTTAGAGCTTTCACTCGGCGAAGAATATGAAATGGAAGAAGACCTTGCAAGTGAGGAAGGCGAAGAAGATCTTACTAGTGAAGAAGGTGAAGGATGAACATGAGGTTGATTCTCTTGGGGGGAGGTTCTTATAAATGAAGAACTAGCTGCATTCAGGACTACCTGAGTGGAAAACAACCATACTAGTAATCCAATTGTGAGACCTGGAAGGCTCAAAGTAGCGATGTGAGGAGGACCAATGTTTCTGTAAGAAGGAAAAACAAAAGCTTCCCCTGGAGCAAAGGTTCTTTCATTGGTCATTTCGGGAACTAACGCCATTAAAAACAAAAATCCAACCTAGAGTCCACTAGGGAAAACAAACAACACACGCTAAAAATCTAATAAGCAAGCAAGCAAACAAAATCTTCTCACAATGAGCACACTAGTTGGTGATGAAATCCAACATCACGGGAACAAAGTAAGAAGGGGATGAAATAGAGTGGGTGGAAAATTTACGTTGACGACCTGCTTAACGGACTTACACCCTGGTGCAAGATCCCACACATAATCGTGGGTATACCCTCCAAGGAGCCCGAGTGAGTTTGGCCAACGTTGATTCCAGGTACCGTGAAGACTTACCCCTCCACAGTCACCTTGTGTAAAGAACCTAAAGAGATAGGCCACCAAGGTTACCAATTACTACAGTGATGCATGGGGAAACAGTCGACAGTCTGATCCATGCGCAAAGGCAGGGTATCTAGCCCGAAATCAACTTGAAAGGTTTACACTCATCATTGTGGATATACCTTTCAAGCGACCCCCATAATACGTGCAATATCTACACCAAGACCAACAAAGCAGGGTGAGTAACTCTGTCGGTCTCAATGTGACCTCGTGATTGACCCTTGTGTGAGAAGGGCTTCCCAGGACAAAATGTAATAAGTGGATTTCACCGCTCCCTAATGCGAGATTGTATGTTTGTTTGTAGCTTTGGAAAGTTGCCTTTCACACCTATTCCAAAGCACTACAACTAATCTAATGTAGGTTTGCTACCAGAAAATATAAAAATGTCTAATCAATTTTTATAAGCGCTTTATTTTAAGGCTGTTGTTACTCAAAAGGAAAATGGCGTGGACAATATGGTGTTTTGACCAACTCGAAAGTTATGGAAAGAGATGAAGATGCAATCTTTTCATTTTTATGAAAGCTATGCTACAAGAAGGAGAAAACATTTATCATTTCATATGCACAATGTCCCAAAATATACTAAACTCATCAATATCAAGATTCTCAAGAAATGAGCAAAATAGACTGTACACCAATACACGATTCATGCCCCCCCCCTCGGCCATGAGGGGGAAAAATTTCAGAATTTAAGACCAAAAAATGCCAAGAATCATGCAATTTTGCTACTTCAAATGCAAGGATGTCCCCAAACTAATATAAAGCAAGAAAGAAAGTTTTTTTATTATTATTTTAAAAATAGATAAAAGCAATAGTAAACCACTTCAAAACAAAAACAACCCAAACTAAGTGTCTCTTTTAACATAAATTATTTAGAAAAAAAGAAATGTTTTTTCACTAAACAATGCTTTGTAACAGAAAGGCACTCAAAGGAAGAGATCAAATATTTCAAAAACAAACAAAAAAAAATGAGGCAAAGATGGTTGAAAGTAGATTCAAATTTTATCAAGCAGATTGTAATCAAATCCAACAAATCACCCCAGCATCATATCACATATCTGGGTAGGGAAAACCACCAAAAAACAAACATTTTCACAATCGTCGCAGGCTAGAAGACTAGCACAGTGCGGAAATCCTTGATCCCTGCAGACCAGCTATGGGTAGGGTGCAGAGTTTCCACATTGGTCTAAACAGGTAGTGTGCAGAAATCCTAAGTCATTGCATTGTCCCTCAAAGCGGGGTGTGAAAATCAAACTAAAATGGAAAAAAATAAAAATTAAGAAGGTTTTCCATTGAAGTTTAACAGTCAGAGAGTCAAGTTGGATCTCCTAGTGACTCAGAAAACAGAAACCAAGTAATCAAAGCAAGAAATCAAGACAAACTAGGAAAACATTTTGTTTCCCAGTAGAGTCGCCAATTTTGTTGTAGGATAAATCGGTAAATGCAGACATAAACTGATCTCCCTAGATCCACCTAGATCTAGAACAAAACAAGATAGAACATGGCACTTTCCCTAGGCTCTAATCATCAAATTTACTACCAAACAAAAGATGAGAGACATACCTTTAAGTGTCTCTTCCTTATGTCTTTTTTGTTCTTGTTTTGCTCCGGTGCTCTTGTGATACTGATCTTGCAGTGAGACACAAACCAACCAAAGTGAAAGCAGTAGAAGTATATTCAATGACAACCTATGCATATGATCAAGGAATTATGCAATAAAATAAAGATAATTATATGGGAAAGAAGCATGCCACTGTATTATATTAAATGATAGGAAGAGGGATTACAACTAGATGCCTTGATGTTGTAAGGTTCCTTCCAACAGACACACTTCTTGATCCAAGGATTCTGACACCATGGATCTGATAGCTACTCACAATCTATCTTGACAAAACAAAGCTCAAATCCAATCTAAATTTCTCAAGCTCAATCCAACTAACTTTCTCCATGAGAGCTCTTCTCCTTTTATAAGTTGAAGAGAATAAGGTGAGGAGGTTAGGATGATCCCACTAAATCATGAAAGTGAGTAAGATCCAAACCATTCGGAGGCCACCTCACCATAGAAGCTTCTCCTTCTATAAGCATCGAGAAAATGCTCATTTTTCTCATGTACGAAGGTTGTCGCAACCTGGCTATAGTGTTGCCTGGGAAAATTCCACGCCCTGGCTATAGTGCAGCCTGCGGAAATTCCGCGCCCTAGCTATGGTGCAGCGAACGAAAATTAGGCATTTCCACACCCCAACTATGGTGCAACCCGCGGAAATCCTCCAAAATAGGGTTTTTACAAAGGAAAATACAACTTCTTCTCTCAAGGAAAGTTCTTCTCCCTTCTTTCTTTAGGAATTTAGGCCACTAACCCCTCTAAAGGCAACAGATAGGTTTACATCATTAACGGTCATAAGGGTGACAAAAATAATGTGTAACAGGTAGAGAGAAATAATGAGAGCTTGGAGTTGGTGCAACCATGGAGGGTGAATTCTAGAGCAAGTTACAGCATATTGGAGTGTAATCGGAGTTGGAAACTGAAGAGTTAGGTTTTCAAGCCTAAAGAGTGAACTCCTAGGCGTGTTGCACTATAACAACAAGTGTTTGTTGTTGGTTTGCTGGTAGTTTTCCTAGCAATAAGTTCCCTTGAGTTCCTAGCTGAGAGATTCTTGGTTACCTATGCCAAAGATACCTTGATAAATGAATGGGATGCCCGAGGGAATGATGTCAATGAAGGGTTACATTCCTTGGGTTGGGTGGGTCAATAGGAAGAGAGTTGGTGGAAAATCAATATAGTTGTAGGAAGATATCAACGGGCTATGAGTTTATGAGTTGTGACTGGAAAATGAGAGACCACCCTCTTTTTTGGATTACTAGCCTCAGCTTGCTGGTGACTGATTATTCAGATTTGGAATAGTCAGTCTATGGTTGGGTGTAACATCCATCCCAAGTAGTTGGTTTCACAAATCTTATTTAAATATAAGTGTTTTGTCTTGTTCTTGAGTTATTTACATGTGTTATTGTTGTACATGAACTCTATGTATTTGAGAATTATTGATATGTTGTTGTAATGAAGTTTTATTAGCTGCACTCATGTTTATTTTAGTATTTTGTATATGAATCAGTGTAATAGCAGCGAACAATAGTTAAACATGTTTTTCATTCGTAGCTGAAAGATACTTTTTATCATTTAACTGTAAACGAATTAATTTAGTTAGAAGAAATTTCATTTTTATGAGTATTTTGCACCGTAACGTCCCTCGATTGGGTTGGGGGACATTACATTATGGTATCAGAGAATATGGTTCAAACACTAGGCTTGGGTGGGCTCGAACCAAAGTGAATTAGTGAAATTCATTGTTGCATATTTTGTCTATGACGAGTTGGAGAAAACTGGAAAAGAACATAGAGGAATCCCCAATTTCATCAGTGAGATCTGGGTTTAAATGACTTTGTACTATTTAAGAGATTCCATGGAGCTAAGAATTAAAGTTGCAAATTGAATTTCGACCTAGAATGGTCGAAATTCGAGTTTTAATGGCTTCTTGTAGAGTTGCAGGAAGTTTGGTGAATTGATAGTCGAGATCGCGTTTGATATCAAGATCAATGACCAAGATTTGCCTTGATACATTTAAAAATTAATAAGTTTTCGGTCGTTTGAAAGGTTGGGTAAATCAATGACAAATATTTATTTTGGGGATTGTGAAATGGATGAGATCGATGACCCAAATTCACGTGGATTTTTGTCAAAATTTTCTAAGTGTGAGGCTTGGAAATAGAATCTGCTGATGACTGATGGTTAGATTGGTGAGTTTGGAAATGTGTTGAAAATTCTCCAAGAGAAAATGTTGATGGTCGACGATCGATGGATTGGCATTGAAAAAGTTGAGAGAAGTTGATACGATCAATGACCACAATCATTTTCGAGTGGTAGATCGAAGGTCTATATCAATCAGAGTTTTGGTTGAAACTTTTCTAAGTAATGAAGCTCTCCAGCAAAGTTCACCAATGGTCGATAGTCGAATCAACGAGTTGTGCGAAGAGTTTGGTTTGACCATAATACATCTCTGACTGTCGATGGTCGACAGTCAAGGGTTGGTCAAATCCATCGATGTGTTTTTAATCGCCAAAGGAAATCATCGATGATCGATAGGCCGGTGGTTGGGTGTTGGTCGATTTGGAGAAGTGTTTTAAATAAATAAAGAGAAGTCATTGATGACCGATGTACCAATGGTTGGTAGTCTAAATTCAACAAAGTGTTCGGATCGTCCAAGAGAATCGATCGATGGTCGATGGAGGGAAGAGGATGATGACCTCATCATCGACGTGTCATGCCACATCAGCATCCATGTGTCATTCCACGTCACACAAGTTGACACCTCTATATGATGTGTCATGCCACATCAACACCCACATTTCATGCCACGTTAGTAGTTGCCACGTCAACCAACAGAAGTGGCCAATGGTCGATGATCAGGTTGGTCAATCTGGGAAAGTAACTTTGAAATTCGTCAGGGATTGTCAATCGCTAATGGGACGATGGTTAGGAATTGATAGAATCAATGAAGATTTTTTCATTCACCAACAAATATCATTGATGGTTGATAGTTGAATCGACTTATTTAGAGTTGGGTGCAAATTGATTGTCGGGGAGTTGGGAGGATGGTCGACGGTCGCGTCAGAAGATCGGGAAAAGTGTCACCCACATCCAAATGAAAGTGTCGATCATCGATGGCCGATAGAGTTAGATAAACAATAGTTGTTTCTCTTGATTTGAGATCAATGGTTCACATTTAAAAGGTTGTTATGGTAGTAAAACAGTCAGTTTTATGTGATTTGTTTGGGTTTTTGATGGTCATTAACTTGTGGGGTATTTTTGAAGCCCTAAACGATATTTTTAGCCAGTAAAAACCCATGAGAACAAAGTGTACAAAGGTACACTTTGTCCCTACATCTCAAATAAAAGAACTCAGAGAAATCTATCCAATGAGCTAAACGGTTCGTGAAACGGAGCTCATATGAGAAAGTTACAACCAAAACAATAAGGGTAAAATGTTGGCACCAATGTTACATCCAAAAGGAATAAATCCATGCTCAAAACTTTTTTGGGGGCATAGGAGCAGTCGATGGAAATATTATAGCCCATATAATCCAACGGTGAATTCATATTTTGGTTATGGGTACCTGAAAATGTGTTGGAAGAGAAATAAGACACATGTAACACACATGGGTAATTTGGGTAAAACAACCTAAACTTCTTTGGACCATAACTTTCAATGTGGAGCTCAGATTTGAGCAAACGAATAGTCATTGGAAAGGTATTGAGGAGCAGAATACATATTTAAACCCATAATTTTGAATTGGGAAGTATATTTTCTCAAAAATTAATAAATATATTTTTGTGGAAGTAAAAGAGTGGAAATTGCAGCATGTAATTGTTGTAACTTTTCGCTCATAACTCAAATTGAGGCATGGGTACAGTCGTTGGAAGGATGTTTCAAAAAGGAATGCATATAAGGAATAAGAATTTTGATTTGGTGCATTATTTCCTCCATAAATTGATGAATAAATAACCAGTATTCTAATGGAAATAATGTTTTATGCTATGCATGTTTTTAACAATGATTATTGCATGTACATTTCTTGCAAAATTAGAGGTACGGAAAGAAATGTTAGTTAAAAGAAGTCATCAATACCTTTGTCAACTGCAGAAGCTGAATACATTGCAACAACATCCCCTTGTACACAAGTTATTTGGATGAAGCAAACCTTACAAGACATTCAATCTTCCTATAAACAATTGATCTCTATAGTGTGTGATAACACCAGTGCATAAGCATTTCCAAAAACCCTACCATGCATTCAAAAACAAAACACATACCTATAAAGTATCATTTTCTAAGAGAATAGGTTGAAAACCAAATTTTAATGATGGAGTATGTGCCAACAAAGGAACAAATTCCAGACATATTTACAAAACCATTACCCAGAGATACATTTGAGTATCTTAGAAAGAAGATGGGAGTCATTCCCATTTCTAATTGAAAGCTTTAGTTGAAATTTGTTGGGAACTCGGCAAGAACAAAAGCTCAAGGGGAGAGTGCATGGTACAATAACTCAGATAAATAAAAGCACACTGGAACATGGGGAACAATAGAGAAGACTTATGATTGCATAGCAGAAATCGAAGAGCATAGTGAAAAATGAACAAATATCCCTTTTCCATTGATGTCAAAGGGGGAGAGAAAAGAGACGGGGGGAGACTTGACTAGCAAAATTTACGAATGTGTTTCCATCAATGACAAACGAGGAGATTGTTGGAAATTGTGTTGTCATTGATTTCAAAGGTAGTCATGAAATTCATTGATATCATAGCAGTGGGAGACTGAGTATTGCTAATGATATATGGAGATCATGCGTTGTGTTAATAAGTCCTTGCAAATGATAGGTCCAAGGATTGAACCAGAAAAACAAAGGAGGCGTCCAAAATGTCAAATCCAAAGAGAGATCAAGAAGATTTCTAAGCATCTCAATGAAGGCGAGATGAAGAATATCATAGAAGTGATGAAGCCCTGAAATGGATAAGTCCCAAACTAGACCACTACCATGAAGAAAACTCCGTGTTTAAGTCAAATAAAATCACATCGATTGATTTGGAACAATGAACAATTATGGACCATTGGTCAGAACATGCAAGAGCCCGAAAACCATTAATCTATCGAAGTTAATGATAGTCGTTGATCTATCGAAGTGGTTGCGGGAGAGAATCTGGACCATTAATCGGAGGGCAAGGCCATCAATGTGTTTTGGTGCATTGGGACTCCAATGGGAAAGACTCTGAGTCAATAGGAACCATAGATCCATTAGAGGATCTACCACAACCATTGGATCTATGATGATATGTTTTGAAGGAAAGAGACAACTAGTGCTCAATGCCAAGTTAACACCATGACAACATCCACACATAATGAAAAAATTGGTCCATGTGTCATGAGGGCATTGGACCATATGTCATAAGAAAATTGGACCACATGTCATGAGGTCATTAGACCATATGTCATGAAAATATTGGGCCACATACAATCAGAGTTCCAGCTCATAGAACAAGGTCAGAAGTTGTGATGATGTCAACATGAGGTCATTTTCCACGTGTCAAGTGCCACATCAACAAGATATACAAAGAGGGGTTGGAGGAAGAAATGATGTTTGTTATAGCACAATTTGTAGGTTGGGAAAATCCCTACCCAACCACAAAGCAAGTGATACAACCTGGGAATCCTACACCCAATGTCACCTCAATGTAGGTCTTGCACTTCAAGGGTGACTAGGTCACTCTAAGGAGGCGATCCTAGTGACCCTAGGGGGATTGAGACAGGGATTCAAATAAAAGGAAGTGAAGCCCCTAGATTTCAATTCTAAGTGGAGTGAAATGTGTGGAATGAAGTCTTGAGAAGGTCCAATGGTTTCCAAGTATGTTGAGTAACCTGCAAATGATGAAATACCTACCCGAGACACAATAAAAGACACTTTGCAATGAAATATGTTAGTTGGATCAACAAGTTAATCTTGAATTCCCTAATTTTAAGAAGGAGGTGACAATTTATATCAGCAAATAAAACATCTAAATCATCATACAAAGATCTAAACTAGTTAAGTAAATCGAATATCAAGCTTAGCAATGAATCTAGGCTGGAAAATGGCACTTAAAAAGCAAGAAAATATGGTTGTTGTAAACATGTATTTTTTGCAGAAAATTGCAGCCTTATGTATGTAGCATTCAATGGAATGTAGCAGCAAAATCAACCATGAAAATGTTCCAAGAACTAGCCCAAAAGGTGCACCCTAGTTAGTAGAGGAAGTGAGAAAAATTTAGGAGCTAGTCTAGGGTTAGTTTAGGAGTTATAGCTAGTAGTTTATCTAGGTTATATCAGCCCTAATGGTTGTAGGTTAGGGTTTGTAACAGAAATAAAATTAATCGGAGAGAGGGTACGCCCTAGTAGGGGAAGACTCCTCTCAATGAGGCAAACCAACTTCAAGCAAGAAAACTTTCAAAATATCAAAAAATGTGTTTCCCAAGGAAATAATTTTATATCTCCAATGCAAAAAATTATATGACTAGTGCCTTTAATATTGGGTTAATGGAGTCAAATAAACAAAGAGATATATAATCTACCTCCTCATGGGTGTAATTCCATTTACTTCCCAAGGCAAGTTTCTCTAGCTAGGGTTTAAGCTAAGAGGGTGTATGTCCTTATACTTCTCTTAACAAACCCTTGTATAATCAATGAGATGAAGCATAAAATCATGAAGACTATGGTGGGGGTGTATGTCCTTATACCTCTCACCTAGTTCCTAGCATAAGAATACTTGACTTGAAAAAATGATAACATAATAGTAAAAGACCATACCAAGATCAAGAGGAATGCCAAGATAATCCACCATAAGAGATAAAAAAACATCATCCAAGGCTAGCGCTACACTTCTCTATCAACCATTCATCAATGTAACCATAAACAAGTGCACATGAGATAAAAAGAACCAAGTGTAGCGAAAATTTCAGACCAAGTCCTCTCACAATGAGGGAGAGTTATGTTTAAAATGAGATCTTATGATCTCTTATTTATACAAATGTCACCAAGGTGATTTTTCCACAAATTAAGGGGTAAAACACAAGATTAGGGTTCAAAAACCCTAATCTTTCCCCCTTTTACAAAGTAATTTATTTAAAATTCAATTTTGCACATAAGAAAACCCTAATTTTAGAAGGGTGTCTCCCCTTTAGGGGACGTTTTTCCACTTTGAGGAAGTCATTGGTGTTGGAGAAGCATGGGTAGGCCTCCAAAGGCCACATGTAAAACATGTAAGCACTCTCATCATGGTGAAGACCCTCTTCTCCTCAAAACTTTCATGTGCCAAATGAGTGTCACCTCACCACCATAACCTAGCTCCCCAAGCATGACATCAAGTTCAAAAATATGACGTTTTTCTTCTCCTGGGAAAATCGTTTGACAAGTGAGGGCTAGGCTATGTCATCCAAGTCATCATCAAGGCCTTCGAAGTCTGATCTCTCTCATTTGGCATGCGGGCCTCTAGCATCCAACATGTGGGCTTGTGGCCCCATGGAAGCCCAAGCTAGGCTTGTTCTCCCAAAATTGTCCAACAACTAGGTCCCACAAAGACAAATGAGCATTCCATCCAAGGATCTCAAGTAATAACATCATTATAAGTGAATCCAATCAATAAATAAGCCATCTAAGCATGTGCATAAAATATCACTATATCAAACAATTAATTTCTCAAAGACACTATGCGACTTGTCAAGCTTGAATATGGGAGGGTTGACGAGGTGTCCTTGGGTAGATCTTTCCCTAGGTCAAGGAGAGTTTCCAAGAGATCTCTCTCTAATCCATGTAAAGTGGATGAAGTGGTTGGGGTAAAGATTCAATGGGAATAGGGTTCATGACATACAAGGGGTTTTAGTGTCTCATTCATAGGTGCCTTTGTAGAGGGTGTTTGGTACCTTCATCTGCAATGCACTTTTTCCAAGCCCATCAATTGTCTTTTATCTTTCTTTATTTTTATTTTCTTTCAAAATAGCATAAGGAGATATCGAAGGTCACTACCCTGGCATGGTGACCAGATGATGGCGATGTCACCCAAAAACACCTACTGGAAATGAGAATGTTGGCTCGTGATGAGACCCCCTTTCTCCTAGCCATGAAACTGAGAGCTATTTCACTAGTTTGGTGACTAGATGATGATAATGTCATACCAGTAGATACTCATGGATGTGATAGGTCGTCTCGTGATGAGACCTCCTATCCTTCAACTAACATTTTAATCATTCTTTATTATATTGTGGGTCCCCTTTACTCAAAGATAAGTGTTTCATTTTTTTCTTGGGTGGTCCTTGGGCGAAGCATCTGGAAGGTTTATACAAGGATTTTATCTTTTACCCAACATCAACCCCTTATTCCCATAGAATGAGGGACAACCCCTTCTTGGGTCAATACACCCTAAAATCCCAAGAGATAAGGAAATGGAGGGGAATAATGATGGAAAGTGGTAAGTATGGTTGGGAACTGTATGATAGTTCATCAAGGGAGTTCCCAGTAGCAAACCCATCCCCAAGAAAGACCACTTACTAGGGCACAATGTCAACCACCAGGGTGAAGCAGGGAAAAATGCATAATGTCCAAGCATATATCATGGAATCTAGAGCAATCTAAGATACAACATAATCAAATGGATTAAATATTGAGATGATGCTCACCATAATACCGACTTGTATGTCATGGAGCAAGGCCCACTGCCTTTCATAAGCCAGTTGGTGTGGTGGATACCATATGCAAAAATGTGACCATCTGTGGTGGTGAGTGGGTTTTTCGTCTGTGAAAAGGGTATTGTTGGCCATGTAGTCTCTCGACACTCCATATCTGCAACATGAGGGCCTTGAGACATAATCTCCTTAGTTATCCACAAAATGGGGATAACATCTGGCTCTTACTTGGGGACATGTGCTCGTCATAGAGTACATGAGAATCACAACATCTCCTGGTAGACCTATTCCTGTAAGGAAATATCAAATTGTCAAGTGTAGGATGGCCTACTCATCCTTGTTCTCATATGATGATAATCAAAACCCACTAAACTAGAAAAAGAAATGTTTGACATTTTTTCAATAAATTCTAAACTAAGCATGAAATCAATATGAAAGTAGAGAAAAATGAAAATGAAATGCATCTAAACTAATATGAGCAATCAAGATACAAATGCAGGGAATCAAAATGACTTACCTACTTAGCTGGGGCCTTGGGGCCTTGGGGCCTTGAAGATCACGTGTTGAATGATGTCAAGTGAAGTCATACAACCAATGTGACCATTTGATCATATCATCTAAGTATCTCCCATGTGCTTAATCATATAATACAACAAAGATAATTCAATCACTTAATAATAATGTGTATGAATACACCTATAATCAATCATGAAATAAATCTCATGAAGATGGGCGAGAGGGAGGAAATCATGGTGGAAAGAGAAACCATCAGCCCGATCAATCCATCTCTGAAGGCAGCTACTATACGTAGACGAAGGCTCATCTTCATATTCACTTATAATATCAATGATCCCTAAAGGTTGAGAAAGGACAAGAGATCCAAAGAAAACCATATGATTTCCCAAACAAGAGGAAACAGGGTAAGGCACAGCCTTAGAGAAAAACTCCTATGTCGGACTTAGGAAACGTCTCTTCTTTGTCTACAAATCCCTTCCCAAAGTCTCAACATGAAAGTACTTCCATTTGGTAGTATGGACCTTGGATTTATTTGGGTCACGACCAAGTGTCTATCAAAATCTGAGTATGGTGGTTGAAGATCATCCTGAAAACGTTGTATCAGGTCATCCTCGAATGGATGGAACAAATATGTAACCATATCATCGGGTTGGCACATATATGAACCATCTAGCTGTAAAATGAAATCCTCTGAAGAAATGTTTTTTGTATCCTTTATCCGAGATGTGCCTTCAATTTCATAGATAGGATCTCCATCAAAAATGAAACAAACCAAATCTCATCTGCATCTCCCAATCTATATGAAATCATAAATGTGATCGTCAACTGTATTTGGGGGTTTTTCCATGATTTCATCTGCATCATATAATCTGATTACTTCTTCACAAAACTAGATAACTTGATCTTCTTCGAAAGGGATAGTAGAGGACAATGTCTTGTTCAGACCTTCTGCAAGGGAAACTTCATCGAGATCCTTTTGGAAGTTTTATTCATTTCCACAGTCATGGAACAAAGCATCATCAAAGTTCTGAAAAGGATTATAACTCATCATGTTCTCTTGTTGATGTGCAAGAGGATCAGAGTTCTGGATGTCCTCATCAAGTGGAAGAGTATATACTTCATCTTCATCATATGTCTCATCTGGATCTTCTTCAATCTTTTCTTCATATATGGTCTCGTCATCGATCGGAAAACCTTCTCGGAAAAGAGTGTTTTTGAGATCTTGGAAAGCATCTTGCAAACTTTGAGTAGCTGGATGATATTGCTTGAGAAATTATTCAATGTGTTTTGTAGAATAAGGGATACTCTTTGGATCACATGAGTTTGCAAGACAATCCTTTTGACTTGATTCTAGTGAAGAAACATAAATTTTCATCAGCACATCTTCATGTAGCACATTTAAGCTCGATGCATACTTCATATAATTCACGACATGAGTGACTGTTAGAGTTCGATCACCGTCAAATTTGGGGAAACTTTCTCTCCATTCTGTTGGACAATGATTTGGATATCCAGGGAAATTTTGAACATCAAGAAAAGGGTACACATTACAGAATGTCTATGGTAAGTCCCATGATGCCATGGTTCCATAACTTAGGGTAATACCTCAATGGAGTCGTCGGATGAGCTCAAGGCTCATCAAGGGATGAAAATGGGAAAAGGGAAAAGTGGGTTCATGGAAAGTGGAGTCGCCATATGAACTTCAAGGTGACCTCATCAAGGAAAAGGGAAAGGGAACGTCCCTTAGGTGGAGTTGTCGGGAAAGCCAAGGAAAAGGCTTTGGGATAGCTTGGGGAACGAAGAGGATTCAAAATCCTCCCCGAAAATGACACCAAAATGTTATAGTACAAGTTGTAGGTTGGGAAAATCCCGACCCAACCACAAATCAAGTGCTGCAAATTGGGAATCCTACACCCAATGTCACCTCGATGTAGGTCTCACACTTCAAGGGTGACTAGGTCACTCTAGGGAGGCGATCTCGATGACCCTAGTGGGATTGAGATGGGGATGGAAAGAAAAGGAATTGAAGCCCCAAGAGGTCAAGTCTAAGCAGAGTGAAATGTGTGGAACGAAGTCTTCAGAAGGTCCAAGAGTTGCCAAGTATGTTGAGTAACTTGCAAATGGTTAAATACCTACCCAAGACACAAGAAAAGACACTTTGCAATGATATATGTTAGTTGGATCACCAATTCAAGCTTGTTGTCCTTAATTTGCAGCAGTATATGAAAATTTATATCCACAATTAAAATATCTAAATCAGCATACAAATATTTAAATTAGTTAAGTAAATCATCATCAAGCTTAGCAATGAATATAGGCTGAAAATGGCACTTAAGAAGCAAGAGAAGATGGTTGTTGTAAAAATGTATTTTATGCAGAAAATTGAAGCCTTATGGCTGTATCATTCAATGACATGCACCAGAAAAATCAGCCATGAAAAAGTGCCAAGAACTAGCCCAAAAGGTGCTCCCTAGTTAGTAGAGTAAGTGAGCAAAATTTAGGAGTTAGTCTAGGGTTAGTTTAGGAGTTAAATCTAGTAGTTTATCTAGGTTTGATCATCCCTAATAGTTGTAGGTTAGGGTTTGTAACAACAAGTAAGTAATGGGAGAGAGGGGACGCCTTGGTATGGTAAGACTCCTCTCAATGAGGCAAACCAACTTCAAGCAAGAAACTTTTCAAAATATCAAAAATTGTGTTTCCCAAGACAATGATTTTATATCTCCAATGAAAAAAAAAATATGACTAGTTCCTTTACTATTGGGTTAATGGAGTCAAATAAACAAAGAGCTAGAGAATCTACCCCATTGGGGGTGTAAGCCCTTTTACTTCCCAAGGCAAGTTTCTCTAGCTAGGGTTTAAGCTAAGAAGGTGTATGTCCTTATACTTCTCTTAGCAAACCCTTGTATAATCAATGAGATGAAGCATAAAATTATGAATACTATGGTGGGGGTGTATGCCCTTATACTTCCCACCTAGTTCCTAGCATAACAATACTTGACTTGAAAAAATGATAGCATAATAGTAAAATACCATACCAAGATCAAGAGGAATGCCAAGATAATCCACCATAAGAGCTAAAAAACATCATTCAAGGATAGAGCTACACTTTTCCATCAACCATTCATCAATTTAACCATAAAAAAGTGCACAAGAGATAAAAAGAGCCAAGTGTAACGAAAATTTCAAACAAATTCCTCTCACAATGAGGGAGAGTTATGTTTAAAATGAAATCTTATGATCTCTTATTTATACAAATGTCACCAAGGTGACTTGTCCACAAATTAAGGGGTAAAACACAAGATTAGGGGTCAACAACCCTAATCTTGCCCCCTTTTACAAAGTAATTTATTTAAAATTCACTTTTGCACATAAGAAAAACTAATTTTAGAAGGACGTCTCCCCTTTAAGGGATGTTTTTCCACTTTGAGGAAGTCATTGGTGTTGGAGAAGCATGGGTAGGCCTCCCAAGTCCACATGTCAAGAATCTAAGCACTCTCATCATGTTAAAGACCCTCTTCTCCTCAAACATCCATGTGTCAAATGAGTGGCACCTCACCACCATGCCCTAGCCCCCCAAGCATGATGTCAAGCTCAAAAATAGGACGTTTTGCCTCTCCTAGGAAAATCGTTTTGCAAGTGAGAGATGGGCTACGTCATCCAAGTCATCATCAAGGCCTTCCAAATCTGATCTCTCTCATCTTGCATGCGGTCCCCTGGCATCCAACCTATGGGCTTGTATCCCCATGGAATCCTAAGCTAGGCTTGTTCTCCCAAAATTGTCTAACAACTAGGTCCTGCAAAGACAAATGAGCACGCCCTCTAAGAATCTCAAGTCATAACATCATTATAAATGAATCCAATCAATAAATAATACATCTAAGCATGTGCCTTAAATATCACTATATCAAACAATTAATTTCTCAAAGACACTATGCGACTTGTCAAGCTTGAATATGGGAGGGTTGACGAGGTGTCCAATTGCGTAGATCTTGCCCTAGGTCAAGGAGAGTTTCCAAGAGATCTCTCTCTAAGCCATGTAAATTGGATGAAGTGGTTGAGGTCAAGACTCAATGGGCATAGGGTTCTTGACATACAAGGGGTCGTAGTGTCTCATTCATGGGTGCCTTTGTAGAGGGTGTGTGGTACCTTCATCTGCAATGCACTTTTTCCAAGCCCATCAATTGCCTTTTATCTTCCTTTCTTTGTATTTTCTTTCAAAATAGCATAAGGAGAGATTGAAGGTCACTTCCCTAGCGTGGTGACCATATCATGGCAATGTCACCCACAAACACCTAGTGAAAATGAGAAGGTTGGCTCATTAGGAGACCCCTTTTCTCCCAGCCATGCAACTGAGAGTCATTGCCCTGGTTTGATGACCAGATGATGACAATGTCATACCACTAGATACTCATGGACGTGATAGGTCAGCTCGTGATGAGACTTCCTATCCTTCAACTAACCTTTTAAGCATTCTTTATTATATTGTGGGTCCCCTTTACTCAAATATAAGTGTTTCATTGCTTTCTTGGGTGATCCATGGGTGAAGCATCTGGAAGGTTTATACAAGGCTTTTATCTTTTACCCAACATCAACCCCTCTCGGCCTTCAACCCCTTCTTCCCATAGAATGAGGGACAACCCCTTCTTGGGTCAATACACCCTAAAATCCCAAGAGATAAGGAAATGGAGGGGAATAATGATGGAAAGTGGTAAGTATGGTCGTGAATGGTACAATGGATCATCAAGGGAGTTCCCAGTAGCAAACTCATCCCCAAGAAAGACCACTTACTAGGGCACAATGTCAACCACCAAGGTGAAGAAGGGAAAAAGGCATAATGTCCAAGAATATATCATGAAATCTAGAGAAATCTAAGATACAACATAATCAAATTGCTTAAATATTGAGATGATGCTCACCATAATACTGACTTGTACCTAATGGAGCAAGGCCCACTGCCTTTCGGAATCCAGCTGGTGTGGTGGATGCCATCAGCAAAATTGTGACCATCTATTGTGGTGAGTGGGTTTTCCATCTATGCAAAGGGTATTGTTGGTCATGTAGTCTCTCGACACTCCATATTTGCAACCTGAGGGCCTCAAGACATAATCTCCTTAGTTATCCACAAAATGGGGATAACAATGTCATACTCATGTTACTCATTTCCACTTCATTTGCTACCTATAGTGACATGTGTTGTATTGAAATTGGGCCATGTGTCACAAGTAGATCTATGTCGTTCATTGGAGAAGTGCTAGTTGGAGTAGATTGTATTACCAGTAGTGGAGGTACTCTGACGAAGGAGCTCCAAGGAGAAATCTAGCCTATAGGACGACATGAAAGTGAGATGAAATCAAAGTTGTCGATCTCTGACTTCGAGGATCGTTGGATCCATCAGAGTATGTGCCATTAGAAAATCTTTGTTGAGAGTCGATTGTGTTACCAACAACAGAGGCACTCCGACGAAGGAGCTTCGAGGAGAAATCTAGATCATAGATCGACATGTTAGCAAGATTGAATCTCATTTGTAGATCAACGTGGGCTCCTCCTGACCATCCCACGAAAATATTAAAAGATATGAGATAACTGACGTGCAAGTTGAAGGACCAACGAGATCGAAGTTGATGATTTTAGACTCTGAGGACCATTGGATCTGTCAGAGTACAAGCCATCATATTGAACTATAGCAGAGGTACTCCATTGACGAAGGACTGTGAGAATGCTTGGGAGCCACATATTGAAGGTGGAAATTCAATCAAGGACCAAATATAACAGTTGTTATGCGATGGGGTAGTGTTGAGTCTTCGATACCCCGATGGCCTTGATGGACGTCGATCAACAGTGGATATTGAATGGAGATCCAGATCTAATGATGTCCAAGTGTTGGGATCCCAATCAATAAATCCATAGTCGATATTTATTCATGGAATATATCGGATGACTATTGAGTGACCAGGCCTATGTTATGTGTTATGTTGGGTCATGAACAATCGATGGACATCATCAAATGGAGAAATGATTGGATAGCTTATAGGTGTCATGATGGTGTTGAGTTCTCTGACATCTCGATGATCCTGATATGAAGATTAGATCAACAATTGAGGATCAATCTTTGAGATGATCCGACAACTGCTAAGTGTAGAATTCTGTGAGCTAATTGTGCACACACCCAAGAGGGTTTTTGCCAGCTTTTGTGGAGAACATTTGAAGCACGATTTAATGGAGAATAGAGGATCTGGAGTAGACAGGGTTTTGTTTTTTGACATTGCCATAGTTCACATTTTTTAATAGACAAATAAAAAAAATTATAGTATTTTTTTGTTTTCTTGTCCCCTGCACTGAAAACACATGTTATATGTAAAGACATATGTTTCCCTCTTTCTTCGACAATATAATGTATATTCTATAAGTAATTGCAAGTTGTTTCTTCTCTGTGGTGAATTTATTTTTTCTTCTTTTAAATATGGCAATAAGCTATTATTAATGTCTAGAAATTGATATGAACGCCAATACAAACAATGGTTGTTCATGTTTACTTTATTGTTAAGTACTTTAAATTTTTTTCTTCAAGCTTTGACACTTGTTCTGTTACTTTCGAGTAGTATATGTCAATAGTTTCATTGCAAGATGTGTTCAAGTAATATTATTGCTCCCTTTGCATTGTAGTGCATGCCTTCCTTTTTGTGATACAACATCAAATCGTGCGATGACAATAATGTTCTTATGAATTGTAAAGCAACACTCCCACATAAATGAGTCCTTGACATTGATTAGATAATGGAAAATTTTAATAGCCCTTTGTTACAATTCTTGAATACCTATCTCCACAGTGGTTTTTCACTATTAAAAGTTGTTATTTGTTCTTTTCTCATCAATGTTGTGAGCTCTAATATATATTTCCAGGTTTGAGTTCTTTGTTTCCATTGTGGTGCTTTTGACTTACCCCAGTTCACTATCCTGAAAAAGAAAAGTCATATTAACACCATTGAGAAAAGAGAGACTGAGAATTCACTTGTGCTGAGTCTTTAAAAACAAATCCAAGATAAAAAACCAAAGTCTCCACTTATCAAACCATTTTATTTATCAAATAAATTTCATATCCAAAATCATTTTACCTGAATTCATTAGTTATAGATTTTATTTTTTTCCTAATAGTGTTTAAAGGGAAAACTAAAAGATTTGGAATAAGTTTTATGGTCAAAAGTACACGAACTTAAGTCTCCATTTATCAAACCACTTTGTTTATCAAATAAATCTCATCTCCAAATTCTTTTTAGCCAACTTTATTAGTTCTATACTTTAAAATTTTCATATGTTAAATGGCCAAATTAGAGATTCAAAATAAGTTTTATGTGTCAAAAGTATGTGGTCTTTAATAAATATCCAACGTTCACTAAGGTCAAGTAGCCTAATTGGTTGATAATTATATCAATGGCTCTCGCTTACCCGTCAAAAGACATTAGTTTCTAGAAGCATTTTGACCACTACATCATTTTCAATAAAGAAAGATTCAATATGTCACCGAATCTCAAGAGTTGTAGAAGTCAATTGGGTTGTGCTCTGGTGGTAGGGAAGATGACCCTCCTGGATATTGGTGGCCACCCACTTGTTCCAAATTCCAACTAACTCATCTTGAAAGTTTTCAGTTCAACACGTTTCTCTGTAATGGGGACAACTAATCTAGGTGGATATTGGTGTTCACCCACCTGTTCCAAATTCCAACTAGCTCATCTTGACGCTTTTCAGTTCAACATGTTTCTCTGTAATGGGGAAATTTCTTTGTAATTGTGGGTTTTTCACTTCCGAGGCTGTCCTAAAATCCCTACACAGCATCCAAGTGGATATTGGTGGCCTCCCACCTATTCCAACTACTTTATTTTGGAAGTTTTCATGTCAGTGCATCTTTTTGTACTTCCAGGGCCGTTTTGGGGCCCTAAACAATGTTTTCTTGGCTTGCCACAGTCAACTATAATTGAAGCCAGAGTTTGTTGACATAATATGTAATTATAAAAAATACATTTCCAACGAGCTATCACACGCCTAAAATAGAGATTGTATGCAAAAGTTACAACCCCAGAAAGTTGATGTACTAACTTACCCCAACGGGGCCCACATGAATTTTGGTGTTTCATCTCCTAGGGTTAGGTTTTTGGATGTCTAGGGTTTTTGCATTCATGTTTATTGTAGAAAGGTCTTCAAAGCCTCATTGTACTCATCTTCTTGTGAATGAGCATAGTCGTCACATCTCTTCTTAGAGATAAAGCTGCAACCATTCTAGCGAGTTTTGCACTCTATATTTTTACAGTCTCAGTACATTTTTTTCATTAATAGAAATCATGTATTGTTGTATTTCTCTGTTTCAGGCAATTTTTATGTGTATTTAATTGTAATATCTCTACTTTCATTTCATTTCGAAAACAATATGGATCATTGGTATCAAAGCAGGTTGCTCTTGATCTCTTTTCATTGCATGTCCCCAACGAGGTCCGAGTATAGCAAGTTGGGTCTCGAGCTTGTCTCTCTTGAGGACAATTGCTCTCACACACCCAAGAAACCCTCTATGGTGGCTGAAAATAATAACGACGGAGTAGAAGATTCTATTAACGTATTGCTTGAGAAAGCTCTCGCACGACAGAGGGACGAAATGATGGAGAATTTTGCCCACATCCTTCAACATCTGTCGATAGCAACATGCACATCTTCATAAAGCGACCACTTTGGAGGAACCTCTCCCTTCAAGGTACAAGTTAATTTTGATATTCCCGTATTTGAAGGTCAGATATATGAAAATGCCTTAGAAAAATGGTTGAATCTACTAGAAGGTTATTTCTCTATTCAAAAAAAATTCGACAGGGAAAAGATCAGTTTCGCACTCCTCGAGGCTCTCCCCCATGTCAAACATTGGTGGGAAACTTACTGTGAGCAAAGTTCCACAAAGGAATCTGGAATATATGGGGTCAAGCCCACTTGGGATTTTTTTGTGAATGCGGTCAAGGAGCAATACTACCATGTTGATAACTATGAAGACCAATACATCAGATGGACCACACTACGGCAAGAGTAGAGTCAAATAGTGTCAGAGTTCACAAATACTTTCCATACCTTGTGCACCAAGCTAGGTATCAAAGACTCTGAAAGGCATCTTGTTATAAAATACCATGGGGCTTTGCATAGGTACATCCAAACCGAAATGGATTTCTTAAACATCTCATCATTAGGAGTTATCTTTCGATATGTTGTCAAAATCGAGCAGAAATTTAGGCGCTAGAACAAATGGGAGTTTGGGTCGGAAAATCCGCAACAACTAAAGCATGGTAATGACGGCCCTAACCAATAGCCTCCCGAAAATCATTCCAAGACAAAGGAAAAGAAGGGTAAAGGAAAGACAAAGAATGACATTAGAAAGTGGTACGACTTCCACAAAATCCCTTGGCACAACACCGATGGATGTCGCTCAAAACAATCATTGGTGACCGAGATCAAAAACAAGGAGTTGAAACTTGATTCAGAATTTGATCCAGGAAATATTGAAAACAGATATATCATCGACACAAAGCCCACTGCTACTGTTGGGACTGCAACAATTCAACCAAAAGAAACAGTAGATCCTGAAGAGGGGGAGTGCCTCTTCCATTCACATATATGGGTGAAGAGGACCCTGTTGCATTTCATTGTTGACAGCGACAACAAAAAAAACCTCATCTCAGCTGAAGTCGTCAAACATTTGGGGTTGTCAACAACACCACACCCGCAGCCATACAACATCGGGTGGCTTCACCAGGGACGAGATCTTCGTGTTAGCCAACAGTGCCACCTGTCCTATGGAATCCAACCCTTCAAGGATGAGGTAGTGTGTGATGTTTTCCCTCTTGATGTCTGTGATGTTTTTTTGGTTCAACCATATATGTGAAAACATCATGATGTTTATGAGTCTCGAGCCCGTAGTTCCATTATTACTCTGGGGGGTCATCTCTACATGATACCATAGGTAGTTCCGACTATTGTTCCACCAAAACAGTGTTGCAAGGTAATCTCTCATACTGCAGAATTTATCCTCTTCACAATCTATTCAAAGGATGCATAGAAGGCCACTGCAACCTCAACACGTTCTATCCAATAGAAGAAAATTGCATAAGAGAAAGAAGATATTGTTTCTTCACCTACGATGGTGCCTACACAATGCCTCGTCAATCCCAGAGACAACAGGTTGGTGGGACGGATTCAACCCCACCAGAAACATGTTCGTGACAGCCTTCCACAGACCAAACAACGCAACTTCTCCAACAAGGCACGCATCTCACCAAGATTCATATTCAACAAATGCTTTCCCCTCTTCCCCAGGCACTCAAGGCAATGGAGACCATTGCTTCCTAAGGGGGGAGGACTAATTCAGGTGGATATTGGTGGCCACCCACCTGTTCCAAATTCCAATTGGCTCATCTTGATAGTTTTCAGTTCAACATGTTTCTTTGTAATAGGGACAACTGATCCAGGTGGATATTGGTGATCACCCACCTGTTCCAAATTCCAAATGGCTCATCTTGACACTTTTCAGTTCAATACATTTCTCTGTAATGGGGACATTTCTTTGTAATTGTGGGTTCTACACTTCTTGGGTTGTCCTGAAGCCCTACACAACATCCACGTGGATATTGGTGGCGGCCCACCTATTCCAACTGGCTTATTTTGGAAGTCTTCATGTCAATGCATCTTTATGTATTTCAAGGTTCGTTTTGGGGCTCTAAATAGTGTTTTCTTGGATTTCCACATTCAAACTGTAGACAAAGTCAAATTTTGATGACATAATGTGTATTTCTCGAAAATACCATTCCAACGGGCTATCACATACCTAAAACGGAGATCGTATGCAAAAGTTATGACCCCTGGATGTTGATGTACTAACTTTTGGTGCCTCATCTCCTAGGATTAGGTTTTTGGATGTCTTAGGTTTTGACATTCATGTTTATTGTAAAAAGGCCTTTAGAGCCTCATTGTACTCATCTTCTTGCAAATGAGCATAGCCGTCACATCTCTTCTCAGAGATAAAGTTGCCACCATTCTAGCGAGTCTTGAACTCCGTATTTTTACAGTCTCTGTACATTTCTTTCATTAATAGAAATCATATATTGATGTATTTCTCTATTTATGGAAATTTTTATTTGTATTTAATTGTAATATCTATGCTTTCATTTCATTCCAAAAATAATCTGGATCAACATAGGCAATATATCTCAATTATCTCAAATTTCAATCCTTGTCGCATTCATGTTTGGGAGTCTTCAAAGCAACAAACCCGCTTTGGCAAAAAATTGGGTCATTCGTGTTAAAAAATGATATAAAGCAATGTGGAAAAAATCGCCAAAAAATCAGTGATGTTTAAAAAAATTGCAATATTTTCCAGTCGACGAAAAATAGGCTTGAAAAAGTCACAATTTTTTAAACTTCAAAAAATCATGATTTTTTCACTTGACATCACAATTTTTTTCAAAACATCGTGCCACAATGGTAAAAATTGTCAGGTGTGTTATCGCACAATTTGTAGTTGCCCGAAGCCCAATGCAAGTAGATACCAAATTGGCGTAATTGGGAGTGACCTATCACTGTCACCTTAATAGGAAACCCCTTTCTATTTAGGATTATATCTATGTACCCCAGGGGAGAAGTACCCAGTGACCTGAGGGTTTGAGAAGGCTAAGGAAAATGATACAATAAAGTCCCTCCCCTCTCACAGGTCACTCAAGTCAAAAGGTTCTTGCGTCTGATTAGAGATGAAGCAGAAGAGTAATGTTGTGTACCTGCCCCAGAACAAGACAACAAAGAGAAAAAAAGGCACTTTCCAAGTACCAAAATAATATCAATGCTTCACAAGGAAATGAACTCTTTAAAAATAGACTAGCTGATATGAAATTGCAGCAGTATAATAATTTATAACAGCAATGATTAATTTGTAACAGCCACAATAATTATGCTTCAGAATGCTTGATAAAAGACTATAAATGATAGATTTAACTATGCCAATTGATACTCAATAGTCACAAGCAAGTTTAGCAAGATTTAGATAGCATAAGATGTCACTTCTAAGGTGAGATTGTTGTTGTAAGATGGTTTAGCAATATTTTGCAACAAGAGCAAGTTAATCACTAAAATAGGATAGCCTAGGGTTAGTTGAAGTTAGTAGGTGTTCAAAGGAAGATGTTCTGGAAATTGTTTGATCAATCAACACTTGTAGTGAAAGATTAGTGCATTTTCGGGTAATGGAGTCAATGCTAGCAGCAACAAATATTAGAGGGAGATAACAGTGATAATATTTAATCTAAGGGATGGATAAGATGATGGAGGTGTTAGTAACCTAAGGCCTCAAACATCTAATTCCTTAAAGGGTAATTACTAGAAAGTAAGTAAACTTAGGCCCTAGTGATTTCCTTTTTCCTTACACAAATTTGAAGTAAAATATACAAAGGCAAGGGAAATGGGGTTACTAGAGTGCTACAATGGTAGGGATCTAGCATCTACTTCTAGGCAGGTGTTCTTTAGCAATTTTTAACAAGTGGAAAATTGTAGAAAAAATGATAGCAACATATGTTTTTCCCCTAGGGTTTCAAGCTAGCAATTTCATAATCTTAGGCATGAAATAAGTAAAGTTTAACACATACATTCATCAAAGTAAATAAAATGCAGATTTTCTACTTACTTCGCCAAGAATAGTCAAGCTTAAACCCTAGTTGAAGATCCTCCACCATGAAAATAGACAAGAAACTCCAAAAATTGCCTCCTCCAAGAAGTGTGCCTTAGAATTTCAGCCAATAACCCATGAAAAGGGCACAAATTTTAGACCACATGCTTATGTGATGAGTGAATGATGAAAAAATGAGAGTTTTATCTCTCTATTTATACAATACTTATGACCTTTAATTAAAATTAGGTCATCAAAAGGCCGACATGGCCAAATTACATCAAAAATCCAGTTTTTACATAAATTCAAATAAATAAACCTTAAAATATTTTTTAGAGGTGATGTCATGCCCTTCTAGGGTGACGTTGAGCCTCCTAGGTGGAACGTTGGGCCTCATCTGAAAAACGTTAGGCCTCCCAAAGCCTTGGATGATGCCACATGTGCTAATTAGCACACAACTGCCTCCATAATGCCCTAGGTGATGTTATGGGCCTCCCAAGGCCAACGTTCAGGTGGAAGAGCAAGGTCCCCCTGGATCTAGGTCCATCAAAGTGTCTATGATGAAACATCCTTCTTTATTCCCGATGCAAGTCTCTGACATCTCTCTACCCCTGGTTGGGGAGACAACATCCATCTATTGGGATTTCATCCCCATGGAGGTCCAACCTAATCATTCCCCATATGCACCTTGCCACCAGGAAAAGTCCTACAGCAGCAACAAGTATGCCCTCCATGGGTTCATAAGTCACAGGGATCATAGCAATGTCAATCACATCCAATAATCAAATTACCCAAACATGTGCATAAAACGCCCCTTTACCCAAACAAATGCTCAAAGACATTATGCAGTATAACAGGTCAGGTTTGGAGAGGGTCTCATGATGTCCTATTGGGATAATCCTCCTTAAGTTTGGGGTGTTTCCCAGGTGAGAGCCAATATAGGTCATGTAAGCGTATTAAATGGTGTAGGGGAATGTTTGGGTAGAGGGTGCAATGATAACAAGGAAATGTAGGTCCTGCATGTGGGTGCCTCTGTAGAGGGAAAGTTGCACCTTATCATGGATGTCTTTGTTTCCTAGCCCATTCAATGCCTTTTATTCTTAGTCTTATTGCCTTTTTTATTTTCTTTTCAAGGGAAAATCTGGGGAACACTGTCCTGGCATGGTGACCAAAGGTGACAGTGTTACCCACAAGCATTTCATGTAAATGAGAAGGTTGACTCGTGATGAGACCCCCTTTCTCTTGGCTATGCCACCAAGAGCCACTACCTTGGCTAGGTGACCAGATAGATGGTAGTGTTAAACCTCTACATGCCCATGGAACTAATAGGCCAGCTCATGATGAGACCTCCCATCCACCAACTAGTACCTTGAATTTGATTTAACTTATGGGTCCCCTTTTCTTATTGAGAATCATTTTATTGCTTTCTCGGGAATCCCTAGGCGAAGCATCTCAAAGGTTTCATTTAGGCTTTTAACTATTGTCAGCTACTTTTACCCTATGGGTCTTTGGCCCCTTCTTCCCACGAGGCAAGGTATAACCCTTCCTAGCATGGCAAAACCAACGCCCGAACCAAGGTGGGGGGAGATGAGAGGAATAACGATGGAAAGTGGTAATTATGGAGGGAATAGATGATGACCTTTCATAGACCCACCCAATGGAAACTCATCCTAAAGGAGAATCAACTTACTAGGGAATTATGTCACCTTCCCATATATGAACAACTTAAAGATCATAATTTCCAAGCAAACGTTATGAAATGAAGGAGGATTCAATGCAACATATTCAAGTGCTTCAAAAATCAGAGTGACACATACCATGATACCCAAACTCATTACCTTGTGGATCAAGACTTATTGCTACTTTAGGACCAGGCTGGTGGAATGGACGTTGTTGTTGTTGATAGATGGGTTGCACTGAAGAAAACATGGGCCCTCTGGGGCCATTCTCAAGTCATTTGGCTCTCGACACTACATATCTATGACCTATAGGCCTCAAGACATAATCTCCTTAGTTATCCCTAGGATAGGGGATAACATCTAGCTCCAAATCGAGGGCATGTGCTCACCATAGAGCGCATGAGAACCGCGACATCTCTGGTATGACTTGCGTCTGCTAAATCTCAACAAAATACATCAGTAATCCTCAGGGTGGTGATATCACCCCTCTCTC
>ML810514.1:0-36121 GCA_009831015.1 Picea engelmannii | reverse complement strand
AAAACTACACTAGCATGATATGCAAATGGTATATACAATGAATGCAAATGCCTAACTTACCTGTACTTACCTGTGAAGTCAAGTCATTGCCCCATGATGGGGTTTAAGGAGGTGTCCACTAACCGGCAATGGACATTTTCTTCCTTCCAAAGTGGATAAATAGTAGGCATCATTGACTAACTTCATTCTGATTCTGAAAGGTCCAAGCCAAAATTGTGCATTTCCCTTTACATTAGTAGGCTCTCCTTTCTTTGTGTCCCACATCCAAACTGTATATCCCTCTTGATATTATTGTGCCTCAAACTTTGTTGTCCTTTGTATAACTCTAGTATATTGTTTTTAGGGGGGAGGGTGGGATTTAGCTGTAAGAAATTCTTGTTGACTTCGTTTGATCAATATGTCATCATCCCCTTTCTTTAGCAGTTTTATTGTTCCAACTTCCTTGTCCTTGTATTTATATAGGAGTTGTTGATACTCTTCCTTCTTTGGCCATTCTATCTCATCAAAATATTCCTCTTAAGTGAAAGGCAAATCCTCTGGAGAAAATATAGGAAGGTTTTATTTGCTTGGTTCATGCATCACATTGGTTTCAACATCACTGTTAATTTCTTGCACATGAGCCTTGGCCATTGGCACATTTGGAAGGAGTTCTATGGTCCCATTCTTCATAGGCACATTGATGTAAGTTAGATCCATCTCTAATGTGCCTCCCAACATTACAACAAACTTTCTAGAAAAAAAACATTCCCCATACATTAAGGACGTCTACCACCACAATATCCATATGGATCACTCTTTCAAGATATTTACCAAGGTGCACTTCAACATTCTCAACTACCCCATGAGTGGGTATGGCCTTGGATTCAAAACCGTACACATTCCTGCAATGCCTTATCGCCTTTAGGCCTAATTTCTCCTTGACCTTCAAAGACATCATGTTAGCACCTTCTCCTGAATCAAGCATACAGTGGTTAAGACACTTATTATTCACTAGTAAAGCCATGAAGAAGGGTGGATGTCCATCATACTAAACCCTAAAATGATATGCTTGCAACATAATAGGAGGGTCCATTGGTTCATCTAAAACGTTAAAAAAAATTCAAACCTTTCCTCGATGGATGGAACCTTGATAACTTCTCTCAATGGGATGGTCACATGCATTTTAGCCAACACACCTTCCAAGTCAAAATTCAAATCTACCTTGTCAGTTTTGGGAGGATTTTTAGGAAGAAACAAGTTCATAGGTGGACGTCTTGGTTGTGAAGTTGTAGGTACAATAGAGAGAGGTTGGTTGACTCACTTTTTTCTAGTATACACTTGAAATTCTTGTTTTTTCAACTTTTCTCTCGATTCTTGATCAAGATTATTTATCACCTCCATTCAAGCCTTCTTGGTTGCTTCCTTCATGCCTTCTTGATGTTATTCAACTGTGATATTAAGGCAACACTATGGGGCCTCAATGGTGTGGTAAAAAATGTTCACTTGGCCAGTTTCACCATTGTTTAGGGGACATTCATGCTCCCAATGTGAGTTTCTACATTGTAAACACCAAGGGTTCTCTTCTACCATGTTTGTAGGGGCTAAAGTATTAGTGACTTCTTGATCATTTTTTGGTTTGAAAACTTGAGTCCCCCTCTAGAATTTCCCTTTGTAAGGAGCCCTAGGATGTTGTTGTTGAGCTCGTTCCAAGTTGACAATCCTATTCATCATTAATTCTTGCGTTTTTACCATGCCATCTACAATCAACTATAGCGTTGCCAAACTAGCGCCAATATCTGAGGTACACTCAACATTATGGACTACTTTGGGTTTAGCATCTATCTTGACTCTTGGGGCGGAGAAAGGTTCAAATCAGGATGATGATAGATTGTCTTCAATCTTTGTAGCCACCTCTTAGGCTTCTTGGATTGTTTGAGGGGCTTTGTCTCTGAGGAGAAAACCCATATGTCATGTAAAGGCTTTAGTGTAAAGAAAGAGAAGGAAATTGTCTGAAGGGTGATAGATCATCGGGATCTTTTGTACCAAGCTTTCAAATATATCGTGAAATTCCCTAACAGTTTCATTCTCATGTTTTGTGACGTTATTCAGTCTTATTAGTAGCATGTTGGGGTCTTCCTTGACACTCCATCATTTGAGGAATACTTCATCCAATTTTTCCATGGTTGCAATACTAGCATCTTGGAGACTGTTGTACCATCGTATAGTGCCATCATAGAGGGTAGCAGAGAACAATTTCATAGCTAAATCCTCAGCATCATCATTGATAAGATGAAGCTGAAAGAAGGCCAAGAAGTTGCTCATATGATCCTCAACACTAACTACATCATTACCAATGAATTTAGGTAACCACTTCTCATACCTAGGGGACATTTGTCTAGGGTATCCTAGAATGTTTGTCATGTCTAATGGTTTGAAGAGCTTGGATGACCATTGTTTTTGGTTATTAGCTTGATTTGGATTAACGGTCTAAGTATGAGCATTAGACATTGTACTAGAAGGAAGATTTCCTCCAAACAATTATTTTACTATAGGAGAGTTTCAGAGAGGCTTTCTTTTGTAAGACTTGGGAGGATTGGTATACCTCCCTAAATTCAGTGGAGTCACCAGATAGTTTTCTTGAAACTGTCAAAGGGATGAGGGGATCACCCTCAGTGGAGTCATTAAGTAAGCTTTGTGAGATAAAGGATTACTGAAAAAGTATCGTTGAGGAATATTGACTCAGTGTTCCCCGACAACGACGCCAAAATGTTATCGCACAATTTGTACTTGCCCAAAGCCCAATGCAAGTAGATACCAAATTGGCGTAACTGGGAGTGACATGTCACTACCACCTTAATAGGAAACCCATTTCTATTTAGGATTATATCTATGTACCCTAGGGGAGACGTCCCCAGTGACCTGAGGGTTTGAGAAGGCTAAGGAGAATTATACAAGAAAGTCCCTCCCTTCTCACAGGTCACTCAAGTCAAAAGGTTCTTGGGTCTTATTAGAAATTAAGAAGAAAAGTAATGTTGTGTACCTGCCCAAAACAAGACAACAAAGAGAAAAAAGGGCACTTTCCAAGTACCAAAATGATATCAACACTTCATAAGACAATGAACTCTTTAAAAATAGACTAGCTGATATGAAATTGCAGCAGTATAACAATTTATTTATTTTTGTTAGTTTGTCTGTGACATGTGGGACTAACATGTGGCTAAGAAACTGCGACTCAGGGGCATCTAAGCCATCAAAATCACCCAGGGATCGCACCCGGCCTAAGCCACACCAACCCTTAACATGGCCGGAGTTTTTGTCCCCGCAGGTTTCGAACCAGTGACTTTAACATCATGGAGTGCCTTAACAGCACACTTCGTCACCAACTATCCTACACCTTAGGGATAATAGTTTATAACAACAATGATTAATTTGTAACAACCACAATAATTATTCTTCATAATGCTTGATAAAAGACTATAAGTGATAGATTTAACTATGCCAATTGATACTCAATAGTCACAACAAGTTTAACAAGATTTAGCTAGCATAAGATGTCACTTCTAAGGTGAGATTGTTGTTGTAAGATGGCTATAGCAATCTTTTACAACAACAACAATTTAATCACTAAAATAGGCTAGCCTAGGGTTAGTTGAAGTTAGTAGGTGTTCAAAGGAAGATGTTCTGGAAATTGTTTGATCAATGTAGTGAAAGATTAGTGCCTTTTTCAGGTAATGGAGTCAATGCTAGCAGCAACACATCTTAGAGGGAGATAACAATGATAATATTTAATCTAAGGGATGGATAAGATGAGGGAGGTGTTAGTAACCTAAGGCCTCAAACATCTAAGTCCTTAAAGTGTAATTGCTAGAAAGTAAGTAAGCTTAGGCCCTAACAATTTCATTTTTCCTTAGACAAATTTGAAGTAAAATATACAAAGGCAAGGAAAATAGGGTTACTAGAGTGCTACAATGGTAGGGCTCTAGCATCTACTTCTAGGTAGGTGTTATTTAGCAATTTTTAACAAGTGGAAAATTGTAGAGAAAAAGATAACAACATATGTTTTCCCCTAGGGTTTCAAGCAATCAATTTCATAATCTTAGGAATGAAACAATTAAAGCTTACCACAAATATTCATCAAAATAAATAAAATGCATATTTTCTACTTACTTCACCAAGAATAATCAATCTTAAACCTTAGTTGAAGATCTTTCACCATGAAAATAGCTAAGAAACACCAAAAATTGCCTCCTCCAAGAAGTGTGCCTTAGAATTTCAGCCAATAACCCTTGAAAAGGGAGAAAATTTCAAACCACACATTTGTGTGATGAGTGAATGATGAAAAAATGAGAGTTTTATCTCTCTATTTATACAATACTTATGACCTTTAATCAAAATTAGGTCGACATGGCCAAATTACATCAAAAATCCAGTTTTTACATAAATTCAAATAAATAAACCCTAAACTATTTTTTAGAGGTGACGTCATGCCCTCCTAGGGTGACGTTGAGCCTCCAGGGTAGAACATTGGGCCTCATCTACAAAACGTTAGGCCTCGCAAAGCCCTGGATGATGCCACATGTGTCAATTAGCACACAACTGCCTCCATAATGTCAATCTTGACGTTGGGTGAGTCTAGGGTCACAAAGGTGACATCATGGGCCTCCCAAGGCCAACATCCAGGTGGAAGAGCAAGGTCCCCCTGGGTCTAGGTATGCCAATGTGTCTCCAGTGAAACATCGTTCTTTCTTCCTAGTGCAAGTCTCTGACATCTCTCTGCCCCTGGCTGGGGTCACAACATTCATCTGTTGGGATTTTAGCCCCATGGAGGTCCGACCTAATCATTCCCCATATGCACCTGTCCATCGGGCAAAGTCCTACAACAACAAAAAGTACGCCATCCATGGGCTCATAAGTCATAGGGATCATAGCAATGTCAATAACATCCAATAATCAAATTACCCAAACATGTGCATCAAATGCCCCTTTACCCAGACAAATGCTCAAAGATGTTATGCAATCTAACAAGTCAGGTTTGGAGAGGGTCTCAAGATGTCCTATTGGGATAATCCTCCTTAAGTTTTGGGTGTTCCCCAGGTGAGAGCCAATCTAGGTCATGTAAGTGTGTGAAATGGTGTAGGGGAATGTTTGGGCAGAGGGTGCAGTGATAACAAGAAAATGTAGGTCTTTCTTGTGGGTGCCTCTGTAGAGGGCGAGCTACACCTTATCATGGATGCCTTTGTTTCCTAGCCCATTCAATGCCTTTTATTCTTAGTCTTATTGACTTTTCTTTTCAAAGTAAAAGTTGGGGGACACTGTCCTAGCATGGTGACCAGAGGTGCCAATGTTACCCACAAGCATTTCATGGAAATGAGAAGGTTGGCTCGTGATGAGACCCCCTTTCTCTTGGCTATGCCACCAAGAGCCACTACACTGGCTAGGTGACTAGATAGATGGTAGTGTCATACCGCTACATGCCCATGGACCTAATAGGCTGGCTCATGATGAGACCTCCCATCCACCAACTAGTAGCTTGAATTTGATTTATCTTATGGGTCCCTTTTTCTTACTGAGAAGCCTTTTATTGCTTTCTCGGGAATCCCTGGGCAAAGCATCTCAAAGGTTTCATTTAGGCTTTTAACTCTTGTCAGTTACTTTTACCCTTTGAACCTTTAGCCCCTTCTTCCCACAAGGCAAGGTACAACACTTCCTAGCGTGGCAAACCCAGTGCCCAAACCAAGGTGGGGCGAGATGAGAGGAATAACGATGGAAAGTGGTAAGTATGAAGGGAATGGACGATGACCTTTCATAGACCCACCCAATGGCAACTCATCCTAAAGGGGAATCAACTTACTAGGGCATTATGTCACATTCCCATGTATGAACAAGTTAAAGAGCATAATTTCCAAGCAAACATTATGAAATGAAGGAGGATTTAATGCAACATATTCAAGTGCTTCAAAAATCAGAGTGACACATACCATGATACCCAGACTCATTACTTCATGGAGCAAGACTTACTGCTACTTCAGGACCAAGCTGGTGGGATGGACGTTGTTGTTGTTGATAGATGGGATGCACTAAAGAAAAGATGGGCCCTCCGAGGCCATGTTCAAGTCATCTGGCTCGCGACACTGCATGTCTAGGACCTGTGGGTCTCGAGACATAATATTCTTAATTATCCCTAGGATAGGGGATAATAGGGTGCACTGAAGTTGTGGGGATAAAATTGATTTCCTCTGTTTTTTTGTCATTTGAATTGTTTGTTGTTGGAGAAGGAAGGATAAGGGTTTGTGGTCTTCATCAATCATTGTGGAGATAGCTAAAGAATCATCATCATCACCACCAAGGATTTTTTAGTGGAGCAAGGGTTCAATTTCGTTTTCCAACCAGTGTTGAATCTTCCATTCATAGGTATTTATTTAAATCCCACCATGTTAATGTTTCATAGATTTATGCATGTTTGTTTTGCTCTTTGTTTTCCTACATTTTTTTTTCTCATTTTTCCATGATTTTCATGCCCATAAAACAATGTAAGGGTTTTTTTTTAATGGGACAACAAGCTTGAGCCTTGTTGTTAATTTTTTCTCCACCCTCTTATTGTCATTTTTCATTGCTAATAATCTAATCTAGAGGTCTGAATTTTTTTACCAATGGGTTTTTATTTTTTTTCTAGTGGAGTTTAATGTCATTTTCTTGTTTTTTTTGTGATTTAGGGTTGAATTTTGAAGTTGTCAATTTCCATAGAAAATATGTCGAAGCCTTTGGATCCATTTTGGCTATATGGGATCCCTAAAGATGGGACAAATCAACAACAATTGAATTGCAAATTGCACAGGGTGCATATGACAGGAGGGATTACTAGGCTGAAATACCATTTAGCTAAAATCTCTGAGCATGATGTTGGGAGTTGTCTTAAATCTACCTCGGAGATTATGAGAGTTGCACATGATTCAATTGAAGTGAAGGATAAAAAGAAAGAAGACGCAGTTGTAAAGAAGTCTGAACTTACAGTCAGAAGTTTAGGGGTATCTACCCCTAAGGGTAGTGAGAGAGGATCCACAGATTCAACTAACCAACGCTGGAACATAACCTTCCATCATGTCAATGTTGAAGAAAACAGAGGAGGCATAAGTAGACAAGGTTATGGGGAGGTGTCTTTTCTGGAGTGGCATACCTCTTAGGATAACCAAAAACAAACCATTTTGGTAATCGATGAATGATGTCATTGTTGTTGTTGGCCCATGGTATAAAAGTGCTACCTTTGAGGAGTTGTGCAGAGGAATTTTTCAAGCAAAAAAGAAGAAGATCAACTCTATATTGATGGAGTTGACGAATTCATGTGATCTCTCTAGTGCAAAGTGATGTAGATGGTTGGACAGATAGGAAAGGTAGGACCCTTCTCAATTTCTTGGTACAATGTCCTAAAGGTACCATGTTTATCAAATCAGTGGATGCATCGACACATGTAAAAGATACAACCTTGTTGTGTGAGTTGATGGATGGGTTCATCCAGGAGATCAACTTGCATAATGTGGTGCAAATCATAACAGATAATGCAGCTAATTATGTGGTTGTTGGTAGGATGCTTATGGAGAGGCATTGCTCATTAGTTTGGACTCCATGCATTGCACATTGTATTGATTTGATGCTCAAGGATATGAGAAAAACTTTCTTCATCAAGGATGTGATTGATCAGGCTAGGACCATTCTCAAGTTCATATATAACCATGCTTTCGTTCTTAGCCTCATGAGGAGACACACTAGAAACATGGAATTGCAGCGTCTCGCAATCACTCGTTTTGCCACCAACTTCCTTAATCTTCAGTGTTTGCTTCGATGTTAGTTTGAGTTGAAGCAAATGCTTGTTTGTAATGAGTGGCGGGATTGTACATATAGCAAGAGAGACGATGGGAGAGCCATTGCCAGAGTGGTGTGCAATGACTCCTTCTGGGAAGGAGTGGTAAAAGTGTGCTCAGCGAGTGAACCTTTAGTAAAGGTTCTAATATTGGTTTATAACGATAGCCCACAATGGGATATTTGTATGAGGCCATGGATAGTGCCAAAGAAGCTATCTAAGCTTATTATGTAGGAAAAGGTACCCCCGGGTTTCGTAGATAGGATGCTATTATGGGATTTGATCGATAGTCGATGGACCGGGTTGTTCCATCGACCGATTCATGCAACACTTTTCTTCAACCCCGCATTTTCCTACAAATGATACTTTGGCTTTGATGGTGAGGTGATGGAAGGGCTCCTTGTCTTCAGAGGATGGTACTTGCTATTGGGATTTGCATCAAAATTAATCACGAGATAGAGATGTATCAGGATGGTATCGAACTATTTAGCTTTGATGATATTGTTGTTGCAAGGACCATTTTGATGCCACACAAGTCATTAGAATTTAGAAGTTGGAACTTTATAATTTTAAAACTCAATTATGTATTTTATAATTTATTTTAAAGTTCAATTATGTTTTCTTTACATTCTCTTTCTTTTTTATTTGTTGTAGATGTTTGGTGGCGAAACTATGGTGCAAGGGCACCAAATTTATAAAGATTTGTCATTTGAATCCTCAGTCAAACTTGTAGCTCTTCATGATATGAGTGCAATTGAAGTGTATTTGAAAAAATACACTCAAAGAAACGCACCAGATTAGAACTTAGAACTTCAACAGAGCAATTACATATATTGTGATTTATGAGTCTATGACCCTTTAATATATTATGAATTTCAAGACTCATTAAATTTCTTATGACCCTCTTACAGGTTGGAGTTCTCACATCTCAATGACTTTGTGTATGTCCATTACAATCTTTGACTATGGTTGAGGCAAATGGATAGAACATCGGATGTGGATGCCATTTACTTGGGCAATATTGATGTATTGTCTAAGTGGAGGGTGGAGGCCGAGGTGCCTATCATAGAGGAGGCACCTGTATGGTTAGAAGAGAAACAAAAACAAGAGGAGCAACAAGGGGAGGAGGAGGAGCTTGAAGACATCAAGAAAGGTGATGTGTTAGCATCAACACCACCTTCTACACATATTGATACACCTACTTCTACACACACCAGTCGTCGTCTATTGTCAAATTCAAGGCCTTCTACTGTTAAGGGCAAGCCTGAGAAACACCCCATTATTTTTTCCCGTAAAAGGGGGAGAGAGCATTGATATTAGATAGCTAGCTGCTAGTTTTGTTTCATTTGTCATTGTACATCTACCTCATGATGATGAGATACATTTATAATTATATATGTGCTTTCATTTTGTATTGGTTTTGGGTTCCAGATTCAATATCGACTTTGATGTATCATTTTTTATTTGGCATCCACTACATCATATATATTAGTGTTTTCTCCATATTTATGTGTCAATGTGTTTATCTGGTGTTGTTGTTGCTTTATATGTTTAAAGTTTTGAAAAAAATGAATATATTTTGTATTTTTTAATGTTTGCCACGATTTGTCGATTTTTTCTAAAACGATGTTTTCCGGACCTCGTCGATTTTTTGCCGATGTCGATGTTAAAATAACTACTATAAAGACTTCCACAATTTTGCATTCATCCTTACTTTTTGAAATATTCTCTAGTTCAACATAACTATTCCTTTTTCCTCCAACCATAAAGTATAAAGAAGAATTAACAAAATCTTAGACTTTTTGCCCAAAACACTAGAGTGATTCCTCTTCAATGATACTCTTTATACTCTCAAACATATTTGACTTGTTACTTTTCTATAGATTCAATAGCTAAGGAAGAACTACCCTACAAACTTGCTTCCATTCCACTCACCACTCACAGTTATTTTGTGTGGGGGGTTCATCTATTTTGTCCGTGGGTATCTTTGCTCTCAAGTCAAGAGAAATAACTATTGTTAACAACTACGCATAAGTCATAAAATAAAACTAAATGTCAATAAAATCGCTGAATTTAAGAAAACAAAGTTTGATAAACCCCTCAGAATTTGCTAAGAGATTATCTGAATTTATAACACTTATTGAGGTAAATTTCAGCTATCTATGGAAATTGACTCCAAAATTGTCCACTTTCTTGGTATGAAATTTCCAAAATCCGTGCTCAATGATACTGTAACAAGAATACAAATGATAAAACAAATTTACTACAATGAAACAAGAAATTCAATAAAAAAGGGTTGAGAAAAAAGAACAGTATAGTATACCAATGTCAGTATTCATCTCTCTCCTGCAGAGAATACAACGCAAGAAAAACAATCCCTTGTATAAGTTGCACATGACTTCAACCAAGTAATATCGTTCAAGGAAACAACAGCAAAAATGCAGATTGTCATCTTATGCAACAGATGAACTACTCCAACCGTGATACGCATATGTACACACCAGACAACACAGAGAACAATTGATAGAACAAACATTTCATATACGCTCAAACTCAACTTAAAAAACTCTTTAAACATTGAGAAGCTAAGATCTCAATTAAAGTATGCAGATACACGTGTAAAATGAGGATACAAAATTTTCAACTAATTCTTAGTAGCCAAAAACTCGATCTCTTGTTGACAATGCCATTCAAAATCCTAAAAAGCTATGGCACTTAAACCCAGCTGTTAAACAATATAGAACGTCTATCAAATGCAAAGATAAAATTGTTTATATATTAGAAGAAGGAGATTTACAATGACACGCTGCCTAGATAAACATGAATTTATCTCTAGAAGGAAATTAATTAATAATTATATCATCCAATTCTTATTATACTAGCATAAACTAAGAAAATACCCATTATCCAGAGAAAGGAGGCTGAATAATTCATATAAAAATGAATTCCTAGATAAAATATCCATTATCCAGAGAAAGGAGGCTGAATAATTCATATAAAAATGAATTCCTAGCAAAACTTCCCATGAGATAAATAAGAAGCCATAATTTAATCCCATTGTTTCTCTCTGTGAAAAGTAAACTCCGAAACATTGACGGTGCTCTTATTGTCAGATGCAACAACATCATAGGGTGATGATTCACCAAATTCCGCTGGTATACTCTTCCAGTGCAAAGAAGGTTCCCATTCTGCTTCCTTTAAAACTCTCAAAATTTCCTCAACGACAATAACGCTACCCTCTGCTGAGAAATGAATACCATCTCTGCAGGGACAATGTATAAAATCATTTCCTTCATAATCCTTGACACATATTAAAGTGAGGTGTAAAACATGAAGAAATGAGTATGCTTCCCTACTTTATCTGTCATCTACTTTACATGCAAGCAATTGTTTCTTAAGTCTTCCATCTTATGTACATGCATGCAAGTATTGATATCTCAAAGTATTAGCTAATCACTTTACATTCCACAAGTTATTTTTGTTCTTAATATTTACATGCAATAACTCAAAAACTTAAGGACTTAATTTGCAAACTTCATTGTTTATAGGCATCAGCCTTCTTATCTTTCAGCTTCAATAGTTTGGCATTTTTGAGCAAGCTACAAGCACTCAAACACACATTGCAATACTTAGCTCATAGGTTTAAAATTAATTAATTAGACTTAATAAGACACCATAACTCACCATCTTCGCCATTTAAAACGGGGTCGGAGGAAGGCAACGGAAGGTGCTAGGCCGGGGACGGTCTCACGGCACGTGGCATCCTTTCCGGGAGTACTCTGATTTTAGGGCTGACCTGTGAAGCTAGGGTAGGCCTTGTTGCCTCACTTCTTGAGCATCCAACAGTCACTTGGTAATTGGGGGAGGAGAGTTTTTGGGTTGACACCTAGATAGGGCTAAAATTAACATCACTTAATCACTTAACTTAATCTTTAGTCTGCAACAATTGGTCTTTTACATTTCATACTTGCAAGCACATTGATCTCATTTGTCTTTCTATCTACATGCAAGTTAATTTATATGTTGTAGAATAATATCTAAGTGATTATATCTTTGCCATCTGGAGTGCTTCATTTTTCAAAGCATTTCATCTATCCTATATCTCTGTATATGTGGTGTGATCCTTCAAGAAGTGCGCATCCACCTGGAGGCATTCTCTTGATTGGGTCTTGAGTGTTTTGTGTCTTTTGCAATTTATAAGCAGTCCAACAGAATTCTATCTGTTGTGAGCATGCTTGGCTTGATGTGTTGATTATCTCTCATCTCTGAATATCTTCTTTCCTGCACATTTCAAGCACTTGTTAATATCTTGTATCTATTGTATCTAGTTTAGCTATGTATATCTTAGATATTCTTTTGTATCTATCTGTATCTATCTGGTTATAATTTTGTAATATTTGTAACTTGTAATTATCTTGTAACGAACATCCCCTTAACTTAATTGACCCCTTGCCCAATCTTAAGCACTAGTCTTAGTTGCCCTAGGAAAAGGTTTGACTTTCATACTTAAATAATTGCATCTTGCACTTGCTGCTTAACATCATAGGCTAGATTCCCCCTGACCTTTTAACCAATTAAAACCAACTCCTAGAACATTAAACTATTAATCTCATCTAGTAACTAGGGTCTACCCCTCTTGGATTCCCTAGGAGTTAGCCTAGACGGAAGAGGTTCAAGTCAAAGTGACAGCGTGGACTTTGAATCTAGGCATTGTGCCTCCAAGGACACACTAAGTGAGCAGGACTTAGCTCACGTTTGCAAGTGTGTATAAGGACGGCAACAGAGCCCTTTTCTCCTGAAAATCTAGGTATCCAGGAGTCAACCTTACTGGGTAGATCATGCAGTCTTCCTGGGGTGTTAGCTAACTCCAAAGAGCCAAAAATTTCTTTGTGAGACCAATTGGGAAAACTCACGGGGATAACAGGATTTGTAGAGGCCATAGTAGTAGATGGAGGTATGTACTGACGCCCACTACGAGTCATCATTTGTGGAGTCGCCAGATAATTTTCTTGAAATTACCAAAGAGATAAGGGAAAACACCCTAAGTGGAGTCGTCAGGTAAGCTTGTAAGATAAAGACTCTTGAGGCAAGGCTTACCGAAAAGTGTCGTCTTGATGAGAATTGACTCACTATTCCCCGGCAACGGCGCTAAGATGTTATTACACAGTTTGTAGTTAAGATAAAAGATGGATGAAAAGAGGTCAAACTGGCGTAACTGAGCCTATTCCACCACTATCACCTCAATGGGATAGCTCTTTCTATTTAGGGAGGTAAGGCCCAGGGGAGACGTCCCCGGTGACCTGGGGTTTTGAGAAGGCAAAGGCTTAAAAAAGGCTAAGTGATAATATTCCCCCTCACAAGTCACCACTTGATCAGAAAGTTCGGCTTAATAGCCAATAAAGATAAAAGATAACCGGAAGTAGTAACCAAGAAGTGTACCTAGCCGAGACAAAGCAACAAAGAAACTATACATGTGCAAGTTTACTTGTTGGTTAGTACTTCATATAATCAATGACTTTCTGATAATAAGCAATTGAGCAATAATATTGACAAAGAAAATCAATGTTTACACAATAGAAATGATTACAATATCACTTCACAATAAATGCTAAAGAAACTCTAATGATAAGTGGCAATCAATGTAACAATATCAACACTTTAGAAACGATGCCTTACCAATCAGTCAATTGCTTTAAAGGTAAAACGAATGCTACATAAAGGTGTTTATAGCATAAAAGGTGACGACAGCAATAGGGTTAGTAAGATTAGTTCTAGGCTAGGGTTAGAAATAGTTAGGGGTTGTTCAAGAATGTTTAGAGATTATTTGTGATCAAGGTACTCAATACAAGAGGTCTTAGACCAGTGCGCTACTAGGGAAAATGGAGTCAAAAGAGGCTGCAAAGGTTGAAGGACTAAATGATAATGATAAAACTAAAGACAAGGGGGTTGGATGTTGAGGTGTTGCTATAGCAAGGCCTCAACAATGGAACCCTAGGGGAGAAAGGCTCACTAAGGTGTAGAAACCCTAGGCCTTAGTGCTTTCTCCTCCTTCTTTAGCTTGTTGGCAAGATGAAATCGGCTAGCTTAAGCAAGAGTTTATAGGGCTAAAGACAAGAGAGTTAGAAGGTGAAGTGTTGCTAAGGCAAGGCTTCATCAAACAAACCCTAGGGGAAAATGGCTCATCAAGGTGTAGAAACCCTAGGCCTTGATGCGTTTTCCTCCTTCTTAGCTCAATGACAAGGAAAAAACGGCTAGCTAGAAGAGTAAAGATAGAGTGTTGCTATGGCAAGGCTCTATCTTACTTCAGCAAATCAAAATAGCTCTTAACTTGGTAGGGACATGAAACAAGGACCTTAGCATGTGCTTGTCACCTAAGGTTTAATGCAGCAAATTATAATAACAAATGCAAGTAAATAATACTATAACCATTCAATCAAGAAGTGTTGCAGAAATTCATTTACATAAACCATTCATTCAAGTAGCCAAACCCTAGTTGTAAACCTTCCACCAAGAAGAAATGCCAAAAATGCCAAGAAAAGTCTTCCTTCAACAAGTGCGCCTCAAAATTTCAGCCAAAACCCTAGAATAGGGCGCAAATTTCAGAACTCACCAAGTGGTGAGTGAAAGATGATCCCAAAAAATGAGTGAAAACCCTCAATATATTCCATACCAATCACCTTAATTACATTTTAGGTCATCAAAAGGTCGACATGGCCAAAATACACAATGATATTGTTTTACATTAAATTGTCATAAATTAAAACCCTAATCAAGCAAAAGCAAGACGTCATGCCCCTTCTAGGGTGACGTTAGCCCTTTCTAGGGAAAATGCAGCCTCCTAGAGCAAAACGTTAGCCCTCTTGGGCTTCTCCAAACTACCATGACTGTCTCCCAAAACGTCCATGAAGTTGGATGACATCATGAGCCTCCTGGGTGACGTCCTGGGCCTTCCAAGGCCAATGTTCCAATGAAGAGGGCACAACACCCCTAGGTCAAGCTCTGTCAGGGTGCCTCTGTGGAACGTCCTCCTCTTCTCCAATGCAAACCCCTCTGTCTCGTCTCCGCCCCCTACTGGGGTCTCAGCATCCATCTGGTGGGCTCTTCAGCCCCATGGAGGTCCGAACTAATCATCTCCCCATGTGTACCTGTCCAATGTGGTACCTGTCTGTCGGGCATGATCCTGCACATCAACAACTACGCCCTCCATGGGCTCATAAGTCACAAGGATCATAGCAATGTCAATCACATCTCATCATCAATATTATTAAACATGTGCATAAAGCCCCTTTTACCCCAGTCAAGTGCTCAAAGACATTATACAAATCTGTAATACAAGTTTAGAGGAGGTGACGGGGCGTCCTATTGGGCTAGTGTCCACTGGAAAAGGGATGTTTCCGGAAGAGATTAAATCCAAGTCATGTAAATGAGTGAGGTGGATAAGGGATGTCCTGACAAAGGGTGAAGTGAAAGCAAGGAAATGCAAGGCTTACATGTGGGTGCCTTTGTAGAAGGCGAGTTGCACCTGTCCTGGATGCAAATGTTTCCAAGCCCATTCATGCCATTTTATTCTTATTTCTTTATTGTTTTTTTTTCTTTCAAGAGGCTAATCAGGGGACACTGCCCTGGCATGGTGACCAGTGGTGGCAGTTTTACCACAAGTACTTTCACAGAAATGAGAAGGTTGGCTTGTGATGAGACCCCCTTTCTCTTGGCCATGCAACCAAGAGCCACTACCATGGCGTGGTAACCAGCTGCTAGTAGTGTCATACTGCTAGGTACCCATGAAGCTAATAGGTTGGCTCGTGATGAGACCCCTTATCCTCTCACTAGGTCTTGTTTTATTATTATTTTTTATGGGTCCCTCTTGTTTCTTGCTAAGAAGCCTTTTATTGTTTTCTCGGGGATCACTAGGCGAAGCATCTCGAGGTTTTATTTTTAGGTTTTTATCTTTTGCCAGCTTGCTTTTACCTTCTGGGCCTTTAGCCCCTTCTTCCATCAAGGCAAGGTGCAACCCTTAAATAATTGGCCAACCCAATGCCTGGACCAGTGTAAAGGGGTGGATGAGCAGGAAGCAAGATGAAAAAAGTGGTAATATGACGGGAACGAACGATGACTTTTCAGAAATCCCCCAATGGCAACTCAAAACCTATGGGCACATGCTTACTAGGGCATCCTATCATTCCCCCAGACATGGTCAAGTGGACAAGTATAAGATCCAAGCATTTGTTAGAAATAAAAGGAATTAAATGCACATATTCAAAGGTTTTGAGGATCAGAGTGACATACCATGATACCCGGACTCATTACCTCATGGAGCAAGAACCATCTATGATACAAGACCAAGTTGAAGGTGATGGATGTTGCTGCTGCTGACAAAGTGGAGGCGCTGAAAGGGAGAAAAGATGGGCCCTCCAGGGCCATGCTCAAGTCGATCTGGCTCTCGGCACTCCATGTCTGGGACCTGTGGGCCTCGAGACATAATCTCCTAGTTATCCCTAAAAGTGGGGGATAACGAGTTCTATTAATCTTTGATAGCTAACTTAAGATAATTCAATGTGGGTGCTAGGTTGGGTCGGCCCATTCGTACCCATGTTTCTCTCGGTAAAATATTAATTTGCGAACCAAAATCGACTACCACTTGACTAACCATCATTCCTTCGATTTCCCAGTCGACTCATGGATCATAATCTTTGCTATTGTAAGAGAGGTGATTTGCATCCTTGGTTAGTTTCTGACCATCTTTGTGTTCTCGCAGTATGTTGAGTAGGTCGAATAGCCTACCTATCGACTGTTTTTCTTTGAGTAGTTGCAAAAATTCCTGGATGGTGTCTTCCTCTCGACTTCTTGGATTTTGTTGATCTTTTGTTGCATTCCTAAATAATTTGAGAGCTTCTCATTATTTGCTCTTCTTTATCTGGGTTTGGAAAGTTGTTAGCCTTTTTTCTTTGGTAGTTTTGTGGTGGAGTATGGATGTCGCGTCATGCGCCTGACCTTGTAACAGTATGTAAATTCTTAGAGTTCCTTACATCTTCTTTAGATAGTACGTGTAGTAGATTCACAGTCTTTCTAGGTATAATTTTTTCGAGCACTATCAGGCAGTCTTCTAGAGAGTGATCTCCAATGCCGCATATGTTGCATAACTTCAGATCAATCTTGTTTTTTATAGGATAGTCTGCGCTTTCATGATCATTTTTCTAGCAATTAGCACAATATGGTCGTCCACGATCTCGACCTCGACCACCAAATCTGCGTCGATCTCCTCGACCTCGACCACGACCACCGAAATAATCATCTATTCGACCATAGTTGTTTGCTTGGTTGGTGGTTTTTGTGTGGTAGACAGTTCGTATATTATTCTGATTTCTCGTATTTAGGTGGCATTCTAAAGTTCTATGATCGGAAGCTTCACAGATGATCAGAAGCTTATGGGCTTGTTTTCCTCTCGACGACATTTAGGTTTGGGAAACGCTACTTCTTGTTTTTATGACATCTCACAATCTTGACCAACCCCCCATTGTCGACCCAACTTACTCTAAGTTGGGAGAGTTGGCCATCTTTATTTCTTCAAGAAGTAATCCCAAGCTTCTCTTGTATCTTTGCACTTTGCATCAAGAAATGCTTCCCACCTTTCGTCTCTTTCTTGGAAGTTGTTATGCGGTAATGGTGTGCCTAATCTTGGTCGGTATTCAACAATATCACAAACTCCCTTGTCGAGAAGGAATTTGTGAAGAAGTGTTGGAACCGTGCTGAAAAATCCGTCGTGCAATTCGGTGTAGAATTTCTCTTTTATTTTGTCTAGGGACATCTGATTTTCAACGGCTTATTCTGAAATATAATCTTCAATAATTCGTTCGAGCCAGTCGTACAGGTTCGTTCTTCCTTTGTTCGTCAACTTCAGGCCTAACTCGTCGTCGGGTGTCAATCTACGCATCACTTGATCTGTTAATGTGCGGAAACAATGCTTCTGGGATAGCTTCAAGAAATATTTTGTGCATCTCTGAAAAGCTCTGCGACCTTGCTTCGGCTAGAGAGAGGTTATTCCTTCTTGCATAGTTTCTGATGTAGTTCTTGATTTTGCGTTCCCACCACTCACGTATGTCTTGTTGAGTTAGCATTTATGTATACTTCTACATGCCCAAGTTCAGTAATACCGGCAACGGAACCAATGTTGTAATCTAAGGGAAAGTAGAGAGTGTTACCAGTAGAACATTACATAGTCATCATAGAGATACATGCATACACATAGACATATAGAGATAGACATACATAAGTAATGAGAGCTCAAAGAAGAGTCCTTTTATTATATGATAGACAGTGCCACACAATTACATATATCCTCTCCCATGAAGTTATATGAGCCTTCATGTGCTTATCTATTTATACCTCTAACAGGCAGTTGCAACTGCTTAACTACCTGAATTGGTCGATTAGCAGAGACTCTGACTGACTTCTACTTTTAACTACGTCGGTCGACCAACAAGTTCTAAGTCGACCGTCGGGTCTAGTCGACAGGGTCGACTAGCCCCTACAACACATCTCGATGCCTCTTTCTAGAAGAACTCTTTCCCACATCTATGTGAGCCAATCCATACTTCTGAGCATCTCAAGGGGTTTTCAACCTCTCCGACTGCTGGAATTCTGCATTACTTGGACCTTGCTACAGATGTTTTTGAATCTCCGACAAGCTCTGCAGTAATACTGCATTCAACTCCGCCTGTTCAGCTTGAGCTCTCATGAGCCTCTCATTGTCTGCCTTCAAACTTCTAACAGTGGCCATCAAATCTGGAGGGGTTTCTTTGTCCCTCTGCACATCAAATTCCTCATCTCTAAAATGTGAGGTGTCTTCCATACTACGTTGTACCATTCACCTCTTTTGCCTTTCAATACGTCCTACGTGTTGAAACAACAATTATTAGTAGCCATGATATCGACATTTTAAAACATACATACCATGCAATATTAAAAGTTTTCTAAAACAATTTTAAGCAACCTCGGTGGCCCATTCAAGCCTAGAGTTTGAACTCTGCTCTGATACCACTTTCTAACACACCCGACCCCCTAATCCAAACTTACGCTGGTGCGAGGTTGGGTTTCCTTTCTTTCTTCTCTCATGACATGCTATCAGATTCATCAGTTATTTGAGTGAGGACTTCTCTTATCACAATTTAATCTATAATGACTCTTATTAATTCTCAAAGAAATTCCTACACTTAGTTCACTTAAGTTCTCAGGTATCTATGCACCCTCAATCGAACGGTCAAGATTGTCACCCGCCCTCAGATCAACGATCTAGACCTATTCGGACTTATTCCATCGGAGTTCCCATCCATCTAGGTTGATCTCCCTTCTGACACCATTATCCCGATGGGTCATTTCTGAAATCTAACAGTCCTCGGACCTGGGGTTCTAACGACATAATTTACAACGAAGTCTTTATCCTCTCGACAATTGTTCCCCACTTGGACGTCCTTCCCACATGCTAACAAGTGGGACCCACAAAATCTACAGTTGAGATTCGATCTCGCCCCCATACGAATCAACGATCCTCCTTCATCCTCGGAGACCTTCGTCCCTAAAGCATCTTGGCTATGGATCCACGAGCAACTCCGAACCACTTACTTATAATGTCCCTTTCCAAATAGGAGCTCCAGAGAGGAGGCTTAATGGTCTAAAGTTTAAACAGCCCCGTTAGACTATAGCCACGGCCAGAAAGGGGTAAACAGGGTTACTAGAGGTCACTCTAGCCAAGGGTGTTATAATTTGAAAGTGACATTGAGCTAAAAGTGGCTAAAAACGTTTTTAAGCCAACTTGAGCTAAAAAAAAGAACAAACAAGCTAAAAATAGAGTCAACAGCAAATTGGGGTTTCGGGCAGCTATAAGAGAAGGTAAAGCAACCTAATTCATCATTATGCAAATTTTGACTTGTCATTGAGGAGACAGGCGCATCTCACGAGAGATAGTTCAGTGGATTCCAGGAGGAATACACTAGTGGCTAATTTCGGGGTTGAGAGACACCCTAGTCACCGGGGAGGTCACACGGGTCTTCCATCAGTCTTCAGCAGCAGTTCTACAGGATTTAACAGCAGGGGCGCACTTGTTTAGGGAGAGGGCGCAACTTCTGAGGAGGTTTAGTGGATCAACTTGTCCCATTCAGGGAGAGTTTAGAGATTCCCCTCTGACCCAGTTGAGAGGAAGGCCAGACGCATCTTTTGTCTGGTTTCTCGTCAGATTCTCACAGAGGAATCATTTGGGGCACATTTTCCACACATTGGTAGTGCAACACTTAGGGAGGACACATTCGGGGTTCCCGAGCGATCATCAGATCAGATCCAGGGAAACCCTTCCGACCCATTTCACAGTAGGCTAGGGCGATCATTTTGAGACACACATCAGCCGATTCCGACGGTGGAATCACTAGGGCGCAGTTTTTCAGTAGCAGAGGGTTGCATTCCCCCAGGGGGATCCATCCGGGGTCCAAACACACCAGCAGAGGGGTCGATTAGTCACCATGACAGAGAGGGACACCAGGGCACACTATTTGGGACAATTTCCAGGCCAATCTGAGAGATCTAGCCACCAGGGAAAACTTTTCAGACTTGCCGCAATTACAGTGTGAACTGCCATAGCTCCAAATCATCCATTGATCCGGCAATGTTCATCTATTATCGGGTATTATCATTTAGTTTGCTTATTGTATTCCGGCTAAGATCCTTTTGTCACTGATCTAGCCGAGTGATTCATTTTATTCAGCCGCATTCGGCATTTGTACTCTGCATAGATATCATAATATAAGCTTTGCAGTATTTTGTCGTAATTGTTATTTGTATGCTCATTTATATGTTGTAAACCATTAATCATACACACATATTAGCAGAGATTCCTAGACTAGCCGAATCTGGGATATTACAGTGGTATCAGAGCTTTAGTCCTGCTAGCCTGTGACTAAAGACAATGAGTGCAGCAAAGGACCCAGAGGGTCGTGAGCATGTAGGTGACGAATATGTCACTTACAACAGACGCAAGGAGAAAAGTCCTAGACCCGATTTCCCCCCTTTCCCTCCGAGCTCAGAGGAAGAGGAAGAGGCACACAGGGAAGCAAAGAGAAGGGCAGAGCATGAGGTTGAGCATGAGGCAGAGAGGATGTTAGGAGACAGATATGAGAAACCAAAGGCCAGTGGTAAGGCCCCCATGGAACCAGAGGCATCCTTCATGCAGGTACTCAGCAATCTGGTAGTCAGTCAGCATGCCATGACTCAGTCTTTGGCGCAGAGGGTTGATAGATTGGCTATAGTGGGCACCCCGGGCACACAAGCCTCACATGCAGCACAGGGGAACTCAGGGGCAAGCAATAGACCCCAGTCACCTACTCGCATATACACCTCTTCGAGTAGGATTCGCAGGCCATTGTTCCCCAGTTTCCAGAGGGCACCCCCAGCAGCAGCACAGCAGTCGATAGCACAGAGGTCGCCCACTCAGGCGGAGGACATTGCAAAATACAGGAGGGAGTATGCAGCATTGGGTCGTGACTTCCATCAGGACATGACCCTAGTCGAGTATTGTGGACTCGAACTCAGGAACCGCCCCAGAGAGCCTCAGAGAGGAGGGCAGCAGCAGCAGCAGGGACATAACATTGATTTCATTCGGAAAGTTGGTAAAATCACTATACCCTCTTTGACGGATCGTCCAAATGCACAGCCAGAGCTTGGGTACAAAAGCTAGACACGTACTACAAGCTCAACCAGATGACCGAGACAGAAGCCATCAGCTTCGCTACCCTACACTTGGAGGGTGAGGCACACGAGTGGTGGCATCATGGATTGGTGACGTTGGGACACAGTCACATCACCTCCTACTGGGAGTTCACAAAGAGACTCATGGACAGGTTTGACAGGAGGGATCCAGAGATCCATTTCACGGATCTAGCCCAGTTGAGACAAACGGGCACAGCAGAGGCATTCATCACAGAGTTTCAGCGAGTGGCAGTGGCAGTGATAGATATATCTGAGCCCAAGTTGATCATGTTATTCACAAAGGGGCTCACAGAACCCTTGAGAGGATGGGTGAAGGCATACAGGCCTCACACCTTGCAGGATGCCATCTTACGCACTCGAGATTTGGCAGACTCAGCGCCAAAGACTAAACCTTTTTCCAAACCCTTCATACCACAGAGGGACCGAGACAGGAAGCCATTTCAGAGAGAATGGAAGGGCAAGGAGAAACTGGATGATGAGACGAGGCGAGAGCTTATGAGGAAGAAGGTTTGCTTCACCTGCAAGGACCCTTGGGTCCCAGGCCACAGGTGCATGGGCAAGGGAGGGATTCATTATATTGAGGTGGAAGCAAACAGTGTAGACAGTAAGGAGGAGAAGGAGCATGACAGTGGATCCACTAGCTCAAAGGAGGAGCCAGCACAGGCAGAGGAGCAGCCTCCCCGTAAACCACTAACACCGGCAGGGACCCACCCATCGGTAGTTCCACATCCTCCTGAGCAGGCTAACAGACGGAAACCAGCAAAGGGAGGAGTCATAGCGACCCTTTCTGGTGTTCCCGGGTATGATACCCTCCGAATCCGAGGGACTATTCAGGGATAGCTGACAATCGTCCTGATAGATGGTGGGGCCACCCACAACTTCATTGGTATCGAGATGGGCACTTCAGATAAAGGAGTTTGAGGGGTTTGATGTTGCAGTAGCAGATGGCCATACAGTGGAGTGTCTAGACAGAGTTTTGGACTTGGAGATTAAGTTAGGCAACTACACCATGAGAGACACATTCTATGTGGTTGACCTATCTGACACAAATGTGGTATTGGGAGTCTAGTGGTTGATCACATTGGGAAAAATCACCACCAACTACCAAACCTTGGAGATGGGGTTCAGAGACAATGACGGGAAGAGGATTGTTCTGAGGGGCATGTCGACGGGAGCACCCAGGACAGTTTCAGCCAAGAGGATGGAGAGGATATTCAAACATGGGAAGGTAGCATATGGCACAGAGTGCTTAATCACTACACAAAAGGATTCAGAGGGTCAACAACAATATCAGACAGAGATCAGGAACTTGTTGGGACGACATCAGCAGGTTTTTGGGTCGATTCCACCAGGGAGACCACCTGACAGGGGGTTTGAGCACACCATTGAGTTGGAGGAGGGGGGCAAACCTATGATCACACCACCCTATCGTCATCCTAGGAGGTTCAAGGAGGAGATAGAGAAAGCAATTAAGGAATTGCTAGCAATGGGAGACATCAAACCTAGCAGCAGCCCATTTGCTTCTTCAGTTGTCTTAGTTCTAAAGAAGGATGGTACCATGAGGATGTGCATTGATTATTGGGCCTTGAACAAGAAAACCATCAAGAACCGGTATCCTATCCCTCGCATTGACAAGTTGATGGATGAACTGCAAGGGGCAGTTTTCTTCTCGAAGATTGATCTATGCTCTAGGTATCATCAGATTAGCATTCGAGAGAAGGACATCGAGAAGACGACATTTCGGTGTCACTTTGGTCATTTCGAGTTTCTAGTTATACCATTTGGGCTAACCAATGCACTGGCTACATTTCAGTCTTGCATGAACCACATTCAGGGATCAGTTGAGGAAGTCAATCTTGGTTTTCTTCGATGACATCTTGGTCTACAACAAGACATGGCAGGAGCATATGAGGCACTTGGATGAGGTATTGAACATCATGGAGGCGCAGTCACTATACACTAAAGAGTGCAAGTGTGAGTTCGGTATGACAGAGCTACTTTACTTGGCCACATCATCAGTGCACAGGGTGTACAGGTACACCAGGAGAAGATCAAGGCCATTCTAAATTGGCCAACGCCTAGGAATGTGACAGAGTTGAGGAGATTCTTTGGGTTATGCAGCTATTACAAGCGGTTTGTCAAGGGTTTTTCTCAGCTTGGAGCACCACTGACGTATATTACCAGGCATGGGGCTTTCATCTGGACCGATGAGTCACAGAAATACTTTGACCATTGTAAAGTTCCTAACTTGGCTATTCTAGGAAACACTGTTAAGATGTCAAATCCACTGTCTGATCTGATACTCTGGGGGTTTCTGGATGCGTTTGAGTTAATGTTTTAACATGCTTGGTGATTTTCGCATGTGTGTTTCATTCAATTAATGTTTAGGAAGAATATATGATGCATAAAGAATAAGGAACAAACACCATCTCATTCGTATGTATTATGAGGGAAAATAGCAGGAAATACAATAATATGCTAAAAGCAGATGAAATAGTCAGCTAGATCTCGTGGTTCATCACTGGAATACAAGCAACTAATATAAAATACCTGTGATCAGATGATGAAGGCAGATTTGCGCATGCACCGATAGATCGGCAAAAAGATGCATTTCCGGAAAGTCACGGCAACTGCTACAACTCTAGAAAACTCGCCCTAATGGCTATACCCGTTAGAATCGCCTGGAACTGTCCCAAAAGGAGCACCCTAGCCTCTAGGCTACTACTGATGACTGACGAACTGAAGATCGAATGCCAGAAGCTCTGGATGTCATCCCCTGGGGAGTTGCGCACCTCATGGACTCAATGAGTGCACCCTAATGATTCCAATGACAGAATCTGTTGCCTTATGGCTCGAAATGTGCGCCCTGACCAATGTTGAATTGGGTCCGGAGGGTTTCCTCGGATCTGATCCGGAACTCCCTCTGGAACCCCAAATTCCCCTCCTCAAAGGTTGCGCCCTATCTGGCTGTTTGTTGCGCTCTGAAAGATTCCACCGTCAGAATCTGATGACTGGTGGCTCAAAAGATGCACCTTGGCAAGTCCTTAATTAGGTCGGAAGGAATCTACAAGATAATCTTTGGCATCGTGCAGCTACACCAAAGCCTCACTAACCCTTGCGCCCTCACTAGCTGAGTTGTGCAAACACTGTAAACTAGATACTCTTAAATAGCACGGTGAAATACCTGGATGGTATCTCTAATAGGCTAGGGTGTGTCTCTCAACACCGAAACTGATCAATGGTGGTGGTTTCCTCCAGAAATCCACAAAACAACAGAAGGTCAATTCTCCTCCTCCTCTAGAAACTCTCTCAACATCAAATCATAACATAATTATGAATTAGGTTGCTTTACCCTTCCTTTATAGCTTCCCGAAACCCTAATTTGTTGTTGACCTTTTGCCTCCAAGTGACTTTTACTTTATTTTATTATTCCTTGATTAAATCACTTAATTAATTAATTAATTAACCATTTTACCTCTAAAAAGTGATTTATCCATCCGGCCACTGAAAGTCACTTCTCCTCATCTTATCCTGTAATGCTCTTCCTCCCAATTCCGATGAGATATTACACTAAGAGGTTTCTCCAAGTAATATGCCCATTATGACCTTCTTAGTGAATTACGATATGACCCATAATAACTCAAAATTACGAAAATCGTCAAAATGCAATGGAACCAAAGCCAAGCTGTGCAGAATGGATCTTGATGATGAATGATGCAAGTCGGGCCCAATAAAACCCCTCAATATCTCTCGAACTCTCTGTCACCCTATCTGGCTACTCTGGTAGGAATAACACTCTATAATGTAATAATGTCCAAAAATGGGGACATTACATCACTCCGATCACACCCGCTCCGACAGATCGAACGATCCTCGTTCATCTCATCGAGCAACCTACGTTCATTCAGATAACACAATCACACGAAGGTTAGGGTTCCAAGGTAAATTTCCTCAGATCAAGTTGCATTATATCCAACGGCTGAGATCTCGAGGGACATCTCCCAATGGATCTATAGTTCTCAGAGTTTCCATCATCAAACTCTTGATACATCCCTCTTCCCGGACTTCCGACTATCCATCCTCCAATAGTCTTCTTACTAGATCCAGAATCCACTGTCACTACCCTCCAATAAATCAACAGTTCTTGTAAACTCCAAGCTTTCCCATCGGGGTCCTAACACAACCTTCCCCACGGTCACTCTGACGGTGACACCATCCGATCAACGGTCTGGATCTACTCGGGACACAGAATCGACAGTTGCGAATCTTCCTGATTCAACACGAGGTTCTTTTACTAGACAATGGTCCGAAGTTGGGACTTAGCCAATTTCAGGGGTTTCTTTAGAGTTTCTACTGAGTCTTCAGTAGTCGGATAACCGCTCTAAGACCATCAATGGCCTTTCAACTCCATCAAAAGAAAGATCTTGCATATCTTGCAAGCTTTCCACTTAAGGATTCGGTTTTCCCTCATAACACATGGCCCTCTAACTCTCATAGGGGTCTTCCGGACAACAGAGTGCTCTTTTCCCTTTCTGAGTGAAGATTTTGTCCATATCTTGCAAACTTTCCTCTCAAAGATGCAAGATTCTTAGGGGTACAAAATGCTCATACTGGTCTATTTTCACCATTTAACAGATTACATAAGAACCATGTCAAGCATATTCTATTTATTCAAGAACTCATTTCATTCATTACGAACATTCACATTTCCCATCAAATCAGACAATTACACAATTACAACATTCATACACTATTAGATAGGTCAAGTTAAATACTTATCTGATCAGGGAATTGACCAACACCAACTGACTGAGAGAGGACGCATTTTCTCCCAACCTTAGGGCATACTGTAGAGTGTCTTCCTATAGTACGCCACCCTCGTGCCAAGCCATGAAACCACAAGAGGAATGATTCAGCTAGTTTCCAAGCTTAAGATGATCCAAGAAGGTTACTCTCCTTCCTCCTCTGACAACAACATAACTTGCCTCCTTCCCATTGAGCTCAGAGTCTCTACAGGTTTATCAGGTAGTTTATCAACTAGATTTCCTCTGCACAAGGAAGCCCCTTCTCTACTAAATAGTCCCTCGACAACCTCCCCTTACCAGTGTCGATTTCTTTCTGGTAAGTACCAAGTTGTAGCCCTCTATTGCTCCAGTCTGGATCTCGGTCTTCTCAGTTTCAGGGTGATCATCAATAAGTTGGACGAGCTTCCTATTTTCTTCAACGAAAGCTCACTCTTCTCTTCAACCCCTGCTCACGAACCCCTCTGTTTGTTGCACTGATACTTTGTAAGCCTACTGCTCACTCGTTCCTTCTCAGGTTCTTGCTCTTCTCGAGCTCTTCATGCTCTGTTCTTTTTCGTTCTGCTGTGCAAGTGCCCCTCACGGATGTCTTCTATCTTTTTCTGCAATCTCCCTTGTTGCTCTCCTTCTGATGTCTCTTTTTTGCATCATTATGTTGGTAGTTCGATGGTGTTTTCCACCTTTGGTCTCTTCCTCTGCCAATCCTTGGGATTCCCATGGCTTCTGTCAGAAGCGATCTCCAGTCAAAGATCTGAATTATGAAGGGGCAATCCAATGGGTGTACTTTTGTCAAGTTTTTCAATTGACCCTTGCTTCTTCAAGAAATCAGATCTATCAACAGTATTAACTGCCTCAACCACCAATCCCATCTCCCATAACTGGTCACGTGGCTCCATACAAATCAGTACACTGGAAGGTGTGTGTTTATGCTTTGCAAGCATAAGTTAGCTTGTTAAACAAGCTTCCTGTTTTCTTCATAAAAACATCTCAACTCTACCTTACTAGTCCACTTCGTCAACCCTTGCTTCATCAATTCCCACTTGTGTATCATGGCCAATACTGTCAAGGTTGTTCCCTCTAAGTCAGCGGTTTTGGTGTTTTCATTAATTAAAACACAATTACATACTCCATAAACATAATTATATGAAGTCTTAGCATAATTACAGTCGTGTGGAAAACAGGGTGTTACATGAGGCAGAAATTATTGTTTTTGCATTTTCATTTAAAAGTCATGTATTTTGGGAAAAAAAAGATAGGAGCATGATTTGAGATGATCTTCTGCTTTATGATGGCACTCAACTTGTTACGGCTGAATAATTTGGTAGTTGACCATACTGAAACAAATAGAATTCAAATTTCAGGCAAAAAAATCGCCCAGAAATTTCTTTGCTTGAGAAACCCTAAAGAAATAAAAAGAAAACAGCATTCGGCAGGCATCACTCCCGCTAGCGTCTATGAGTTTGGACTCTGCCACATTTCTCAGTCCAGAATTATAATTTCTGCATCCAGGACTTTAACACATAACTCGAAAATCTCCATCACTGCACCTACTACCATTGACCATTCCTCGTATCTCAGATAATTAAAATCACCTATTTCACTCCCAGAACAAGAGTTTGTTCAAACTTCATATTACGTAGTAAATATTTTGTTGTGGTATTTACTATTGACTAGTTTCAACTTCAAGACATTGAAGTGATGTGCCTACCTTGCCACAGAATCCAAATACTTCCCATTAATATCAAGGATTGGCTGGCAGTGTAGCAACCCTGGCAAACTGTTCAGATTCTTGGTTGTTGTCCAGGAGAATAAATTTAATTCGAGAATGCCCTGCAGGCACTGTGATTGGAGCCATGATTACCACTTTGCATGCTCTATTTATTCATCTATCTCACTTAACCTTTTCCTTTTGATTTTAATATTTCATTGTCTCATGGACATTTGTATTAATAAAATGTATCTTCAGGAATTTTTTCCGTATGGGATTTTTCCTATGTTACCAGATCCGCGGGGCCGGGGGGCTGGATCCGCGGATCCCTGCATCGGATACGAATACGGATCTGGATCCACCTACGATCCGGTCTATGGCACTATTTACCGGTTTTAACGTGCAATTGAAACGTCATTGGGCACTGTTACTCGGTTGTTACCCTACGCGATTTTGAAACCAATTGTGCACTGTTACTTGGTGGTTACCGCGCGTGATTTTGAATTCCATTGGGCAATGTTACTTGGTGGTTACCCCGCGCGAATTTCAAATGCCGACGCACTGTACTCCTGTTGTTTTGGCCCCCGATATTTATTTTAATAAATCAATCTCTCCAACCCGCCGGCTCGGGGTATTTTAAATCTTATTATCAAATTCCTCGAACGGATTATCAATTCCGAGCAGGGGGGCGAGTGTTTTCTTTTGTTAGTCTGATATATTAATTATTAATTTATAAATCTTAACATTTTAAAAATTAATTTATTAATCTATTAATGCTGGGTTTACAGTTTAATAGATTAATATTAATTATTAATCTAAGCTTATTAATTTAATAACTATTTTATATAAGTATTACATATTACAATATATTAATTAATAGATTACATATTAATTATTAATCTATTAATACCAGTATGACTAAAATTAATCTATTAATTAATAGATTAATATTAAATATTAATCTCTTAATTAATAGATTATTATTAAATATTAATCTATTAATAAATAAGTTTATTAATCTAATATGTTAATTATTTTATATAAATATTACATATTACTAATATATATAAGTTTTATATTACAAAATTTATAATTTTTAAATAAAAATTATTTTTTAAAATTACAAAAATATATTTATATTGATTGTACTTGCGGTTTCCATTCCGTATCCGGATCCTGGCTTTTCAAAAAACTGGTGGATCCGTATCCGAATCCTGGTAACTTAGGATTTTTCTCAGATGAATTTCTTCCATATCACACCAAATTCGAATTTGAACTTCGCAATTACGAGATAAGGTAGATTTTTTAAAGAAAGCTGTCATTTGGACATCACTTTCATTTAAGGCCAACTGCTTCAAGGAGAATGTTTGAAAGTGGAATATTCTTGAAAATGATAATCTTTGTATACAATAAAATTTGTTCTCCTCCTTAATACAAAGATCCTTGTCACTTGCCCTGTTTCTCTGATGTTTCTAGCTCGTTAACAAGCTTCTTGCAAATGCAACTTTTTCACCCAGTCATGATCACAGCCACAGTTAGAAGGAAACCAACAAACCTGTTGACATTCCACGACAAGATAAGTTCAAAAGATTAACACCCAAAGTATTATCCAGCCGCCTTAAGTGCGAAGGGGATCTTCGTTTGGATACTTTGTTGTTGATAGATCATTTTTGGCAGGACTTAGGTGTTCAAGTAACTGCAAACCATCCAATCTAAATGACATTGGAGACTGAGAAGGAACAAGACAAGAAACTCAGAGCAGAGGTAATCAAGAATAAAGCACAATCAAAATGAGGTACTAGAAGCACACCATCAATTGTGCCTGACAAATTGAAAGAACTCCGAGCACAAAAATACAATACCGTTGGCACACATGCTTGACACTAAATGAACAGAAAAGGGGATTAGCTGGTTTGTGTGTGATTTCTGTGTGAGATATTTACCTCATGCAAACATTTGCAAAACACGGTCAAAATATGTTCAGTGGCAAATCTTTGATAATTGACCAAACCAGTGCAGTATCGTTAGGGAATGAAAAATAAAACCAGACTGGAGATAAACAAATAACAAAAAAAATGGAAACAAACAACCAAAACAATAGTCTCTTAGGAACTCACGTGAAGCAGGATGTTCGCCAATCTGGCCTTGTTTGAATAGCTGACCAAAGATCTACAACTTTGAGATCCATGTCCTTGCAGACCTCTATACAGGCTTCAGAATAATGTCGGGTAGCTTCATTGGTTCGTACTATAGGGCTAAGAATGCTACTGCATTATCCAAAAAGTTAAAATCTTACACAGAAAGGAAAAAATATACAATGTTTATAAATGACTAAGATGAACACTTCACATAATAGCAAATACCTTGAATCATTATTCAGCATATCTTCATTAATAGGTGGGCAGCTTAAAAAAATTAGCCGTGTTGATTCAGAGAGCTCCTGATTTATTCTCCCCACACTTAAATTAGAATCTTTCGATCTGATGATCATCAAAAAAACTTGCCAAAACATAATATTGGACAAAAAGAAATCAGAATGCAGAATCCAAATCAAACAATTTTACCTTAAGATAAGTTGCTATTTTCCTCATGTTGTCAATGTATTCAGAAAGAGGTACATGAGGACCTAAGCCTGATGTGTGGGGCCCCACAGAATCATTTCCACCAAAGTACACAATGATTAATGAGGGCTGTTCAATAGCATCCTGCATAAGATAATTCATTAATGCAGTAAATATGAACAGATACAAGATTAACACCTACATCAACTACAGGCATACAAGAAAAAGCATTAGAGGTGCTTCTCATCTCCATTACATTCAGATTCTCTAAGCCATCGGAATTGTAATGTTACTGAGCAAATAATAAAATATCAATATTTGAGTAAAAGATAATCAGAGAAAGGAAAATAAAAACTTATTAATTACTTTAACACAACCATTTCCATCTAACATGTGCTTCCTAGATTGTACACAGCTGCAACAATACATGTGAAAAGGAAGATCACATGGAGGAAAAAAAAAAGTTGGACACATCAATAATACAAATGACCAACTGTAATGTCCCCAATTTTGGTTGTTGCTATGTTACAGAGAGGGATGCTTGCCAGAGTAGCCAGATGGGGTTGACAGAGAGTTCCGCAGATATTGGGGGGTTTTATTGGGCCTGACTTGCATCGTTCATCATATTTCATCATCAAGATCCATTCCGCACATCTTGGCTTTGGTTCCATTGCATTCCAACGATTTCCGTAATTTTGAGTTATTATGGGTTATATTTTAATTAAATTCACTAAGAAGGTCGTATTGAGCATAATACTTGGAGAAACCTCTTAGTGTAATAGCTCATCGGAATTGGGAGGAAGAGCACTACAAGATAAGATGATGAGAAGTGACTTTCAATGGCCGGAGAAGCCATAAGAAGGAATAAATCACTTTTTAGAGGTAAAATGGTTAATTAATTAATAAAGTGATTTAATTAAGGAATAATAAAATAAAGTAAAAGTCACTTGGAGAGAAAAGGTGAACAAGGGGGATAAAAGAGAGATAGAGGCCTCTATTCTCTTATTATGTTGATTATCATTTTGATGTCTGGCTTTTTGCTAGAGAGCCCATGCACTTGGGGGTTTTGAGGGTTTTGACTAAACAAACCCTAGAGATCAGCTCGATGGTGAAAGATCCCACCCAACCTAGTCCAAGCTTGGTCACAAAGGTGAAAGATTCCTCCCTTACCATTCTACATCAGTTCTATTCAGTTCTAGGAGCATTTGTGGAGACAGGGCGTATTGTTGGAGGTTTTCTGCAGAGCTAGGGCGCACTGTTCTTGAGAGAGTAATTCGATTTGCTCAGAGGTGGCTAGATCTTCAGTAGATCTCATTCCATAATTGTTTTCCATCACCCCACGCCTTTTTGCATCATCGTTTGAGTGGATTCGTCATGCCATTTATCCTATCACTCAAGAGGGCGTGTTTCTCTTCAGGAGGGTGCATTGTGCATAGTGGATCTTGTGAGTTGGAGCGAGAGATCACTCCCAATAGCTTGGAGGTTCATCAGAGGGTTTCTCTAAACTTCGATCTACATTTTAGCACTTGGTTTCAGTGGATTAGAGGCCATATCCTTGGAGGCCGATCTCTTGGCTTACTATAGCCAGTGAGGGGCGCACTGTGCTAGGGAGGACATCACATTTCAGCTAGGGACGAGTCGGATCTTCTATACCTTTGGTGTTTAGTTTGAGGAGGCTTTTTGAAGCCTATATCTTCATCTCTCTATTGTATCTTGGAGGCATTATCAACCATACACTCTCTTCTCTTATATGTATTCCAGATCTGCTCCATTTTGTATGAGGTCAGCTACTATTATGAATAATATCAGATCTGAGGTATTTGAGCTATGTACTTGAGTGGCTTCTATTGTATTTGTTGTGTATATGTTATTGGCTACATTGATATCTTTACTTTCAAGTTTCTACAAACACACAATAAAACCACCATTATAAACCCCAACGCAACTCAAGAGACTAAAATCAGCAAAGTGTTTGACAAAATACCACAACTGGAAAACACATAAAACCAATAAAAACCTTAATGTTTCAATCAGATTTGGTTGGGAACATTACAGTGGTATCAGAGCGAAGATTCCTCCCAGCCTAAGGGGTCTTCCATAAGGAGAAAAATTTTGATTGAAGAATGAGCAAGTAGCACGTTGTTCAATAGTCAAAGAAAATGGATAAACAAGAAAAGCTTCGGGTAGAATTGAATCTAGCCATACATGAGTGGATATCAGAAATACAAAATAGTAGAGCACGGTGTAGACAATGGAAAGAGGAAACATCACTACCAGCTAGTAGATGGAAGGAAGCACAGATTGAGCCTACACCCATTAGATGCAGGGAGCTTTTCTACAGTTGCAAAGTGCCTTGGGAGCCAGATCACAGATGCAAGGGTGCACATTGTTGAAGTACACTACAATAGTGAGGATGAGGAGATGCATGAGGATGCAACCATAGATGCTTATTTAGAGCAGTTTGATGAGGCTAGTGACTCCTACGCATCTGATGGACAGTTGGATAGACAGGATGATAACACATGTTCCTTATCTTCCCTATCAGACAGTGTTGAGGACTCAACACTTCAGCATAATGGTGACACTTGTGGGGATTCATATGTGTTATCACTTGGTATGAGGTCATGTGTGGGGGATACTATTCCTCCCATGGAGTTGAGCATGACACGGTCCTTACCTTCTCAAATATTTATGATAGACATGACACAGGAGGATATCAGTCGCATTCCTGATATGGTGGAGGAGCTTTGTGTGAGGATTGTACACTAGGGACACATGGATCTGCAGATCCAGGATGAGAGGCATGACCTGGAGCCAGTTGACGATACACATACCTATCAGTATGAGGAGAGTGAATCACCTCTGTTGGAGATTCCATTGTTAGATCAGATTGTGAAGACTGGCAGTTTGATGGAATACTCACTTCTAGGACCGGTCTACAGTGATGAGGATGCACTCCTTATTGGCCGGGATGACCATAGCACATGTTTGGACACATTTGTATGGGATCCGGGCACAAATAATATTAGCAGGGTGAGTGCACAGGAGGATACATCTGTTCATACAGGATATAATGCGATTCAGATGGTGGTAGCAGTTGGTGATGGTGTGCAGTGGCATACAAGAGGACTTAGTAGCACAGTGGACAATGGGCAGTTCAGTGCCTTATCTTTTGAGGAGTACTCATGAGAAAGTATAAATACACGAGTATCATTGTATTGGAGGTTTGTTGGATTGTATCGTCTTGTAGCAAGCATGGTAGGTGGAGTGATTCCTTCTATAAGGAGTATTCGATAGTGATACCCTATCTTCAAGGTTCTTTTCTTTGTATTCTTGGTGTTGTTCTTAGTGAATGTATTGGTATTTTGGACATTCAAGGGTTTATTTCTGAAGTTAAGGGCTATATTCTCTCTTATATCTTTGAAGTTTTACTAAAAGGGGTATCAAAGTTCTTTTTTGGGCACGAAGTGGGAGAATTTTTTTCTTTTTTGCAGATTTTTTTACGAAAAAAGGATGGCAGCATTCAAGTCAATTTCTGAAACTTTCTGTGCAGAATTTGAAGAAATCAACCCTATATCTGAATTCCTCTCAAAAAACTACCCTAGTTCAAAAAAAAACTTACAAAACGGAGACCGGAAAGTGGAGAAATTGTTGATTTAAATCAACAATTTTTTAGGGTTTTTCAATGACGAGCAAAATTCGTAGATTTGATATCTTTTGATAGAGTGCACAGATTTCAGTCAAACCAGTACCAGCAGATCTAAAGAAACCACGACATTCCATAATTGGGGTCATAATATCTAATCTGAGAATTCTAGCAAAAGTTATGATCATTTTTTCATTTTCGGACTTGTTATCACAGGATTTGTACTTGTGCAAAGCCCTCCACAATATCTCAAATCTTATGTAACTATGGAAGAATCTACCACTGTCACCTAAGTAGAGACTTCCCTCTTTTTAGTGATGAAAGAATTCCACCACAAGGGAGGTTTCCCTAATGACCTCAAGGGATCAAATAGCAAGATTAGCCAAGCCTACAACCACCTATCTTGGTCACCTGTTAGTTAGGTCTAGGTTTAGGCCTAGGAAGGGAAATGAGAGGTTGCAAGGTAATTGTTGTACCTATAGGAGACAATAAACAATTTGCAACAATAATAAACAATTACTAAGCTATATTATTCAATGATGACCTCTTATACACTAGACAATCAATAAATGCTATGGTTGTTGCAAATTACAATAGTAAACTAGTTGTACAACAACAATTAATATTTTGCAACAGCAGGAAATAAAAGTACTCAAAAATATAGCAATTCACCATGGAAATCAAGCCTTCAACAAGTATTTATCATATTGCTAGAAAAGTTTTCTGAGTAGTTTAAACCACTTGTCAAGTGTGTATGTAGCAAATTAGAATATTTTTCAGTGGTTGTAGCAAACTTTTGTAACAGAAGCAATAAATGATAGTTGTTTGCTATAGTTTGCATTAGGAGAGTTAGTAAAGTGTGTGTGTGTGTGTGAGAGAGAGAGAGAGAGATTAACACTAGAACGACCCTAGACTAGTGTCGTTGTCCTCTAGGACTCATGGAGTCACAAATGCATTACCTTGACGGTCGAGCTAAATGAAATAATAGAGGTTAAATATAAACCCTAAGGTGCAAACACTCTTGGGCCTTATGTATTAGACTTTGAAGAAAAAAGGTTCCTAGGGTGCAAACACTCTTGGGCCCTAGGTGTTGTTTTTCCCTTCTTGTTCAACTTAGGTCAAGGATCAAAGACTAGGGTTAAAACCCTAAAATGCAAGCACTTTTGGGCCTTAGGATTTTAACCCTAGCAAATAATGCTTCACAAACTTGGACAACAAAAACTTTATGTAGGAGAGAAACACTTATGTCTCCTTCCTAGGGTTTCAACAAGACAAAGAAACTTGCAACAAGATAGCAATTAACACCTTTAGCATTAGCAAGAGACCAAAATTGCAGCAAATTACTTACTTCTTCCAAGTAGCTAGACCATTCAAAACCCTAGTTGCAGAAAATAACTATCCAACAGAGCTAACCATACACAAGAATCCTCCTCCAAGAGTAGCACATAAGTAAAAAAGTGCTAGAGAGAGAAAAATAGTGAACTTTTCTAGAGTATTACCCCACAGAAGTGTGAGGAATGTGATGATGAAAAATGATCCATGCGCTAGCCTCATTTATGAGGTAAACCCTAGCGCATTTGTCCACAAAATAAAGTGAAATAAAAATAATACATGATACAAGTGTGGCCGACCCCTCAAATAGCCTCTACAAATGATAAAGCACGCAATTAAGCCATCCTAATGCGACACATGTGGTGACGTCAAGCCTCCCAAGGGTGAAGGAGGGCCTCCCAAGGCCACGTCTCATCATCTCAAGGTGTAATCATGGCAAAGGTGCATCACCTCGTCCATGGTCATGCTAAATCATCAATGGTACCC
>ML810513.1:56542-70639 GCA_009831015.1 Picea engelmannii | reverse complement strand
CATGGGAAACATTGAGATAGAATCTAATGGAAGAAGAGGTAGGAAAGAGCCTCTAACTATGAGAATCCTGCAGAGAGAAGTGTAGAGATATAGGGATGATAACGAGAAGATTATGAAAGATTAGGAGGAGATATTATAGAGTCTAAATATGTTGTAGAGGTAATCCAATAAATACTCTAGAACAAATAAAACATATATTGCTATACAAGTGACAACATCCAAATCCCATAGTAAAAGGGATGATCATGAGAATGATAGACAATCAAGAAGTATGAGCATGCACCATCATTCCCTAGGGAAATCCACTAGGATATCTCATGCAAGTTTAGGGCTAGGGATAATCCCAAGTGTGTCTCCCCTTAGGAGGTAGAGAAGAATGCCTAGTTCACAAATATTGAAAGGTGAACTCATGCAAATAAATCCACCAAATTTCAATGGTGAGCATAAAAAGGTAGAAGAGGATGAAGCATGGCTATTGCAAATAAATAAATATTTTTATTTGCATGATTATTCCTCAAGGGTAGAAAAATAATCACAACATGCAAGGAAAGGAAACCGTAAGGTGGTATCATCTTAAGAAATCCAAAAACCTTAATGAAAATAAGGTCTCATGGAGGTAGTTGAAAGGATATTTCCAAGAGAAATATTTGTGAGAGGATTACTGTGAAAGGAAGATGAAATATTTCTGTGAACTCAATATGGGAAGCATGTAAATGGATGAATATGAGAAGAATTTCTTTGAGTTGTTGAAGTGTGTTGGCTTCATAAAATATGTAAAGGTCAAAATCCAAATATTTATGTGGGATACCCTCTTTCTATAATCACAAGATACAATACAATAAGCCCAAGACTTTGGAGGAGGAACAGAGGAGAGAAAAACATCTTTGTGAGTAGAGCAGAGGAAGGTCGGTATTCCAAAAATATTGGAGTAAGAAGATGAAGGGTAAATAAGAGAAAAGGAAGAAAGGTTTTAAGCCACCCTTAAAAATAAATCCCAATCAAATCAACAAGGATAGCCAACTGAAAATGAACCCAGGATGATAGATTCATTTGGTAAAAGGACAAGACAACAAACCATGAAGTGTTGGGGATGTGAGGGATATCACTTATATAAGGATTTTCCTCACAAAGGACAAAGAATAAGGACCATCCACAATACTCGAGACTATCCCATACCAATTTTCATTGATTTTGGAGATAGTCATAGTTACATAAAATCTAACAAATTGTTGAAATATTTCACTTACAGAGGATTAATCATAAGAAATCTCGGCTAGTTCAGTTAACCACTAGGGCTAAGAGGAAAATCAACGAGCCAGTTAAATATTGTCCAATAGACATGAATATAATTAGCACAAAGGTAAATGTTAACATTATACCATTGGGTTCATATGATTATATAATTGGTATAGATTGGTTAGAATAAAACTACCATATCATGGATTGTTACAACAAGAAAATCACTTGTCTTTATGAGGGAGAATAGAAAGGAAAAATATAAGGCATTCCAAGAGTTGTAACTATTAGGGAAATTTCAGACATACAACTAAAAAAGAGTTTTAGGAAGGGATGCCATATTTTTGCAGCCCATATGGAAGAGGTAGCCAAAGATAAAGTGAGAAGTGTTTAAGACCATCTAGTCTTGAGGGATTTTGGAAAACAAATTCGGGATATCGTAGGACTTCCACAAAAGAGAGACATTTATTTCTCTATTGATTTGGTGCCACGAGTTGCTCTAGTGTCCAAGAAACCTTAGATAATGGAACATGAGAATTGAAAGAGTTGTAGATGCAGCTTGAAGAACTATTAAAGAAGGGGTATATACACCCAAGTGTGCCACCTTGGTGAAACCTAGTTCTTTTTCTTAAGAAGAAAGATGGAACCTTGAGGCTATGTATCGATTTTAGATAAGTAAATAAGGTTACCATAAAGAAAAAAATACTATTTTCCAAGGATTGATGATCTATTTGATCAAGTGAAAGATGAAATAATATTTTCCAAGATTGACTTGAGATAAGGATATCATCAAGTGAGAATAAAGGATGAAGATATCAACAAGAAAACATTCAAGATAAGATACAAACATTATGAATTCATGGTAGTGTGATTTGGACTATAAAATTCCCTAGTTGTCTTCATGTGTCCGATGAATAGAGTGTTTAGGGAATACCTAGACAAGTTTTTGATTGTGTTCCTAGATGGCATACTCATCTACTCTAAGTTAGAGGAGGATCATGAGAAACATTTGAGAATGGTACTAAAATTTTTGATATACCATAAGTTTTATTCCAAACTAAGTAAGTGCATCTTCTATCAAAGGAAAATTCATTACTTGGGTCATATTATTTCAGAAAATGGGATAACAGTTGATCTTGAGAGGATAGAGGCCATTAGAGAATGGGTAGTGCTAAGAAATGTCAATGACATCAGATAATTCATGGGTATTCCAGTGTATTACCAGATATTCATTAAAGGTTTTTCAAGGACTCTAAGCCCAATCACTTCCCTGCAAAAGAAGGGAGTGAAATTTGAATGGAATTTTGAATGTGAAGAAAGATTTTGACCACTGAAAGACATATTGACTGGTGCACCAATGTTGAAGGTTGTAGATCCAAATGAAGATTGTTTTGTGTTCATTGATGCATGCAAGGAAGGGCTTGGTGGATTCCTCACTCAAAAGAATCATTTGGAATTCTATGAGTCCAGAAAATGAAAAGAACATGAGAGTAATTATGCTACCCATCTTCTATAATTAGTAGCCATTGTTCACGTGCTAAATATGTGGAGATATTACTTGATGGGGAAAAAATTTGAGCTAAGTATAGACCATTGTGTTTTGAAACATTTTTTTGGACAACCAATACTAAATTCCAATCAAAATAGATGGATTGAATTCCTTAGTGAGCACGACTATGAAATTAATCACATCAAAGGAAAGGAGAATCAAGTGTTCGATGAACTCATTAGAGGAGTGCATGAGATGCATATTGCATCCATGAGAATGGATGGGACTGATATGAAAGATAAAATTATTGAAGTAACAAGTTCGAATCAACATTATTTAAAAATAAAAGAAACATTCTAGTAATACAATTTACAACAGAAATTTAAATATTATGAGCTGCAAGAGAATGGAATCCTCATGTATAGTGGAAAAGTGTATGTGTCAAATTCTAGAGAGATGAAAAATACGATGATCAAGGAAATTCATAATGTGCTATATGCATGCACCCAGGATATTATCATTCAATTGCAGATGTAATAAGACAATAATTTTGTCTAGGGATGAAGAAAGATGTGGTGGATTACACAGCTAGATGCATAAAATGCTAGAAGGTGAATATTGAACATAGACATCCAGCTACGATGTTACATCCATTTCCCATTTCAGAATGGAAATGGGAGGTATTCATAGTTTATTTTATTACAAATATTCCCAGGACAGTGAAGCAACATGATTCCATCTTGGTAGTGGTGGACAAATTGACTAAGGCTGCACATTTTATTCTAGTGAATAATATTCATAAAGAAACAAATATGGAAAATATCTACACAAAACAAGTTTCCAGGCTACATCGAGTTCCTAAAGAAACAATTTCATACAAAGATCCAAATTTCACATCCAATTTTTGGAAAGGTTTGTTCAAAGGATTTGGCACAAATCTAAATATCAGTAAAACGTGTGACCCATAGTTTGATGGGAAAATATAGAGCACTAATAGAATAATTGAGGACATTCTCGGGATGTGTGTTATGTAACAACCATCCAAGTGGGAGGAATGCATTCATTTAGTTGACTTTTCTTACAACAATGTGTACCATGCATCATTAAAAAGGAGTTGGTTCGAAGCATTGTATGGAAGGAAGTGTAACAAACCAGTGAGTTGGGATAACCCAACAAACAAAGTCATTATTGGGTCATATTCATTAAAAGAAATGGAAGAGAAGATTATGAATATCACCGGGACAAGTTTAAAGGATGCCTAGTAAAAAAAGAAAATTTATGTAGATAAGAATGAGGTTTTCAAATATTTTAAAGTGGGAAAACATGTATTTTTGAAAGTGAAAGCAAAGAGAAGTTTGCTAAGATTAGAAAGTTTCCTAAAGTTGAAAACAAGATATTGTGGGTCTTTTGATATATTAGAAAAGATAGGCTCAATTTCATACATCCTAACATTCCATGAATCCATGAGAGTGCATGTGATATCCTCAAATTATTAAAAAGTAAATAAATTCCAAGTTGAAATTAGAAATAAATTTCCATTTATGGAAATTTGAATTTAGAAATAAATTTCCATTTATGGAAAATTCAAATTTGGAATTTTGGGAATATATAATTATTATTTTTATGACTGTTGGGAAATTTTTTGACTTTCCCAACTGTCCTCTTTTATGGACACATGTATGAGACAAACTTTTTAATAAATTAAATGCTGGAAGACAAATGGAACAACCAGGTTAAAAATAGTTGACTATGACTCCATGAGTGGGGAACAAGTTTGAATTAACTCAGAGCTTATTTTTACAAGTGTCAGAAGTTGAGTTTTGTCAATGGAAACCCCTGGAATCATGGATTTGTAAAGCTGTGAATTTCCCCATGGAGGGAAAGGAATGGAATCTCCTAGGCACAAGATAAATACAACATATGTGGGAGGCACGATGTTGCTTAGTATGTTGAGGAATGAGAACTATTTTGCTGCTATGAACACATCTAGTGTGAGGAAAAAGATATTTTGAACTATTTAAGGTGGCAGTAGCTAAACAATGTGACTCAGTTCACCCTTATGGAGTCATGGTCAGACTAGAGCGTTATCGGGACAAGTGATCATGGTTGTTTTGTTTCTACAGTTGGGTGGAACGTGGATGTTCCATTTATTCCCAACATGAGTATTCAGATTTGTATCTCAGCTATGTACTTTTATTGTTGATGTTATATTGTTGATGTTATATTGTGGATGTTATCTGATTAATACTATGTTTTATATTCCATATATATAAATCAGAATCTGTTTAAGTGGACTGTATAGTTGTTGGTTATTTAATTTATCTACTATGATCTTACTTTAATGTCATAAGTTGACCCAGGTTCATATTTGAACAAGATTCCAAAAAAATCCCTCTAAAATAGTCGGCTCCATGGTAAACCAGAAGGAAGCACAATATAGATGGTGCATTGTGCAGCCTCACTCGAGATAGTTCTATGGGTGGTTGCAATGCTCATATGCTTGCAAACTGGGAATGAGTGGTGATATGTGATTGCACCTTGTGATCTTCATTCATTTACTAGCTCATACATACAGATTTATTAGACTGTCATTCTTACTCATGCATGTAACATATCAGATCTAACTAATTCATTCATTCATTTATCTAGCAGCTAATCATCAACACCAAAGAAAATACATAACATTCAGTCACATAACGTAGGGTCTACTGTGGTTCACCCCTCCTGGGATACATCCACAAATATTTGGTTATTCTTCTATTTTATTATTTTGGTTCCAACACTACAATTCCTCACACCTTACAACTCTTCATCAAAACAGGTCAAGATCTTACAATGAGGTGGACTAGATCGCACCATGCTCCTCAGCATGTGACATAACCCTCAAGATATACCTTAGTCCCTCTCCTCAGGTCAACAACTTACAAAAATAGATTGGAGTAATAATATGATAAAAATGACAAAAAACATGACATCCAACTCTGAACCTCCAAACAACAGAACCCCTACCTAGACCTCATAGGTGCCTACTTATATATGTTCTTCGCTTACTAGCCATTACATATTCTTACCAAAACCCTAACCCTAGCATTGTTAGGTATTCTTTCATGTGTGCCTCGCATGCTTTCCTCCTTTGCATGTGTGTTTGTCTTGCGCGTTCTTCTTTTCCTGCTAGTTGTAATATTCCAGATATAAAAAGTATGCAAAACATAAATAAAATGCTAGAAATGGTAGATGAACAACAATATAACTAGAATAAAACCACAATAATAATGAAATGATCACATAATAACACCAAAAAGGCACTTCGATTACTGAGAGAAATGTTCATGGGACTCTTCGAGGGGGAAACCTCCAATCGAACAAATCTCTATTACAATAATATCCAATCTAGGGCTCACATACCCTTGACTCCTATTTATACTAAATATGTCTATCAAGAGAACCATCTAGAGGAAGATCCTTATAGAAGCGGAAGCTTCTATTAGGTCTTCTTACATTTAATTTATTCTACCTTATTGCAAGGCCTTATTAATATTGACATTTATTACATCGGAATACATTGTTCTACCTGCGTAAGGGGTTAGGTCCCTAACATGTCATCCCCCTTAAAAACAACCTTGTCCTCAAGGCTTGAGATGTGGAAATTGCTGCAAAATGGTAGTTGGTTCCCACGTGGCATCTGCTGGAGTTGTATCTTTCCACTGGACTAACACTTCCTTGATGGTTCGTTGATGTAGGCAACACTCACGTTGGCCCAAAACAACTTGTGATTGTATCCAAATGGAGCCTTCTTCGTCCAAATCAGGAAGGTTGGTTTGAGTTTGGCACTTAGTTCCAATCACCTTCTTCAAGCATGAAGCATGAAAAACGATATGTAGCTTAGAGTGACTGGGCAAAACTAATTGATAGGCCACTTGTCCCACACGCTTGAGAAATGTATAAGGACCATAAAATTTGGGTGTCAACTTCTGACAATGGTCGGCCTTGAGGGAATTTTGCTTGTAAGCTTGTAGTCAAAGAAACACCTGATTCCCTTCTACAAATTGACGTTCAGAGTGACCTTGATCTGCTTGTTTCTTCATGCGATTCTGATCCATGACAAAATTCTCTTTAAGGGTATAGAGAATAGCCTCTCGAACTGTAAGTGTTTGGTCAACCGCCTGGAACTTCGAGACACATGGTAAATATGAGAGGACTGAAGATGGGTTTTTTCCATAGACCACTTCAAAAGTAGTCATGTGTGTAGATGTATGGTATGAAGTGTTGTACCACCATTCATCTAAGGGTAACCATTGAGCCCACTTACTTTTATTTTCCGATGAAAAACACCTCAGATATGTTTCCAAACACTTGTTGACAACTTCAGTTTTGACCATCCGTCTAGGGATGATAAAATGTGCTAAGATGTAATTGGGTGCCTTGTAGCTTGAATAGTTCTTGCCAAAAATTGCTGGTGAAAGTTGGGTCATGATCAGAAACAATAGAATGTGGCATGCCATGAATCTTGAAGACCTAATCCATGAAAAGTTGAGCCACTGTGGATGTTGTAAATGGGTGTTGAAGAGAATAGAAATGAGCATAATTGGAAAGGCTATCAACTACCACCATGACGACTGATTTATTACCCGATTTAGGTAAGCCTGTAGTAAAATCCATAGAGATATCCCTCCAAATAGTAGGTGGAATCGGAAGCGGTTGCAGTGTGCCCGGAGATTTGACTATTTCTCCCTTGTTGCATTGACACACATCACATTCAGCCACAAAATTACGAACGTCTTGTTTCATACCATCCTAGAAAAAAGAACGTCCAACCCTGTCATAGGTTTTGGTAAACTTGGAGTGCCCAGTTGTGGGTGTAGCATGAAGCTCAGAAAGAACCATGGATTTAAGTTTTGACTATTTACTTAAATACAAACGAACTTTGTATCGAAGCTCATCATGGAGCCATGAGTACCCTAGGGAAACTGGAGAATTGGACTGTAATTGTTATATCATATGCAAACTTTTGGGATCATGTAGTCATTCCTGGCGAATGACTTGGAGCCAATCTGGTACAATGAAGGAGAGAGAAAAAAGGGAGACTTCATCTTCATATTTTCGGGAAAGTGCATCGACCACCACATTGTCTTTTCCTTTCTTGTAAATGATCTCATAATCATATAAAAATAGCTTAGTCACCCATTTTTGTTGCTCTAGGGAGGAAATGCATTGTTCCATAAAATACTTGAAGCTCTGATGGTCTGTCATAATTTGGAAGCGTTGCCCCAATAGATAAGGGTGCCACAAATCAACAACATGTAGAATAACCAACATTTATTTTTCATATATTGTTTTGCCCAAATTGTGTTCAGACAGTTGTTTGCTGGTAAAGGCCAAAGGCTTACCCTCTTGCATAAGGACAACGCCAATACCTTTCCTTGAAGCATCACATTCTAGGAAAAAGGTCTTTGTGAAATAAGGAAGGGGTAGGACTGGAGTGGTGCACATGGCCATGTTCAAGGTTTTAAAAGCCTGAGTAGTTGTTGGGGTCCAAGTGAAAGAATTATTTTTAAGGAGTGTCGTGAGATGTGCTGCAATCTTTCCATAATTCTTAACAAACTTGCGATAATAACCTGTTAGGCCCATAAATCCTCGCAAGATTTTTGTTATAGCAAGATTTGCCTCACCATTGCTATCTTGCACAGAGGGCCTTTTTCCATTTCCCTATGCAGACTTATCAACCCCTTTTTTGATAAATCCAGAGCCAAAAATATATATATTTTCCACATATACGCTCCCTAACTACTTTGCAAGATGCGTATACGCTTGTTGCTCCACTACAACTCGCGTATATCAGGATTTGTGATAGAAAATACAAAATGAGGTCGGGTTTCCATGTCACAACAAATTATCTCTGATCTTTTGCCTTCCATATACTAGAACCATTCTGAATCGGCCCTTCAGTTGTGTTCTGTAGGCTATAAGAGAACAATTTCGAGCTATGGAAAAAGAGAGAGAAAGAATTTAACTTTAAGAGAAAAGTTACTCTGGAGAAATTACTTCATATTGAGTCTGCATCCCTTTGTCCCTCAAGTCTGAACATAGTGTTCAGCCCCCCAATATCTTCCCTTATTGTCAAGGGGATCTCATTATCTCTTTGATATGAACTTTCCTTTGGTGGAGGATTGAAGTGGTGGACACCCAGTTGGAAGGAACTTGGTTTCTTGGTTTCGAACCGTGCCAACACGAAAGTTTGTAATGTTGATACTTTTGTTGATCAATTATTAATAGAAACACTCCTTTCTCGTCATATCGATATCTTGAAAATATATGATTATTATCCATGGGCATGTTTGTAATGTTTATTAATGGATTGTGCTATCTGATGTGCTAACTCATTTTATATATTGTCACTATATACTTGCATCGCTTGTTTGTCGAGAACTTCTTGCAGGTGTAAATCTTTGGGTCACAGTGCTCAATGGTGGAACGACATCAAATGATTTGATCGAGGTAGTCTTCTTCCTCATATTGCACATTAGTTTATATAGCACATGTTGGAATTGAGTTGATTTTTGTAGTCATACCTATCTGTTGTGGTTTACCCTTGGCCATAGAGAGTTTTTCCCTTGTAATAGAATTGGCGACTCCACTGGGGAGAGATATTCCTTCTAAGGGTTGAAGTATTTTTCCTTCTTACATTGCTCTTTTGCCTTTGTATTTCTTGTCGTATCATAGTTGGATAGAGTCTGTTCACTCTGGGTCTGAGTTTTCATCCTTTTAACCTTGCCTAGCCTTGTTTTAAAAGATATATGCCCTTTTTCCCCTAACAATTGTGCGTATACGCTTGTTGTCCCACTACAAGATGCGTATATACGCCCTTTTCTCTTGAAAAGGAGCGTATAACACTTTCCCCTTTCTTGTTTGCTTGGTTTAGTGATTGTTGGGTAGGTTTTGAGGATCACTGAGCCTTCTTAGGTCTCTATGGTACCTATTGAGATTATCTGCGATGACAGGAAACCTTTTTGGAGTTGAATTTTTGGGCGGCATCTTTCTCTTTGTTTTCCATTTTTTATTTTTCCTTGGTAGTTGGGTTGTCTTCTTAGTTGCTTGGTATTCTGCTCGAGTGATTTCTTTTATACATAGTAGAAGTTATATATCAAGTCGCTTATTAGTCCATGCATTTTCTTTTTAAATACATTGAAAAAACAAAAAACAAACATTTTTCATTGGTTGGTATTTTTCTCTTTGAACCTTTATCATTAGCTTAGAACATTTTGTGAAAGATTGCATTTTACTTCTGAGTTGCAGAGTTAAAATTGAAGATTGCACTTTTTTATTTAGCATATCATTCATTGAAAAGTTAAAGTTAGGCTTTGCATTATATCTATTTTTATTTTCATACAAAGTCATAACACCATGAGTTTCATTTCCATACCTCTTTGAGTAATCACGGCCAATAAAATTTACTCTTTAAACTAAAATTGATTAGTCACGATTTTATTTTTTAGGGTGCACAAACTAGCCTAGGATTTAGTGTCTTGGAATAGGATTTTGTGAGTAAACTTCTCCAAGGCAATTAAATCAAATTATGTGTCTGAGACAGGGAGTTGAGAAATCCATTGTATAATTGGTAATATTAGGAGGCTCCATTCACACCAGAGTTAATCACAAGGTCGCACGAAGCTAGTTGAAGGGATAACCCCTAGATACTCACCTAGAGTCAGAGATATTTCTGTGGATTTATTCATATTTGGGGATCTTGCTAGTGCCCATAACTCTGTGAGAGGCGGTGCTTTCAAGGTTTCGGGTTTTTCTACCCTGCCCATACGGTGATCCAGACTTACGACTGCTCACCTGTGCATCGGTTATACAATGTTTTATTAGTTTCTTGACTTAGGTTTCTCATAGGTTACTTGCAGAGGTTATTCTGCTTGTATCCTAAGTCAGATAGGGGTCGAACAACACAGAACCTTTATGGAGGATTACCTCTCCGAGGGGGTCTAACCAACTGGTTGTTAATCCCACGAGGGCCCTTATAATTGATTTTGTTACCTCCAAACTTTAGTAGGGAGTCTCAGGTCCCTCTTGGATGGTACATACCTTCTTTAGCGAGGGAGGACACTCAACCACTTTAGCCCGTTTTCATGCATATTGGCCATTTGACTTTTTGGTATGCTCTTTGATTACTAGCTGGCCTTAGGATATCTTTTTATTTGTTGATAGTCATAAGTCGTCATGGAGTTGGACCAGCTTCCTCGCAGGTCCCTTCGGTTGTTACAGTTACCACCGGTTTTCGAGCTATTGCCTTCTAAAAGGCATAGAGTTATCAGAAGTGGTACACACACATCCAGTTTTTAGACTTGTGATCCCATAAGGATGAGTACTGAGTCTAGTATTCAACACAATGGGAGTTCATCAACTCCCAATCCCACTATAGTTAATTACACTCCTTTGACACCTGTAGCCGCTACAATTGCAGTGTCGGAGGCCTACACCGATACTATGTCTCGGCCCATATGTTGTTGGGAAAAATACCCTACGAACTAGCAAACTAGGGTCAGACTTGCATGCAGATTTTGACCGTAAAGAAATTACTTTTTATCCCACCACCCAAAACTTAAACCCCTCTTTCACAATACATGCATGGAAAGGACCTACTAACCTTGTTACTGACGTTTGGTGTAGATCCTCCGTTGCGCTTTTACTGCTTGCTTGCGCTGCTCCTTCCAAAGAAAACCTGCAATCAAGACAAACAACTATGCATGTATGCTACTTTTCTACTAAAGGGTTAGAAATTAAGCATAAATTAACCAAACCATAGATAACTCATGCATTGGGATAGGAAAATTATTTTTTTATTATTTGAAAAATGAATCAACTTACAATCAAAGTCAAGACCGGCCACCGCTCCTTAATCCTGATCCTGGGATCCTCTTCTTCTATCCTCCAACTGCTTTGCATTAAATCTCCTTTGGCATGAGGAAAGGCTAGAGGGTTGGGAAAATGGATTTGGAAAATGGGTAGAGTTTCTTTGCTATATTCTTCCTCCTCCAAATGGTACCCCTACCCCTTATTTTATAGGCTAGAATGAGCTAGGGTTTTGGACAAACCCTCAACCATGCATGGCCGGGAGTTTCAGTTAACTGACCCATATATTTTTGTTCCGTCGGCAACTTTCCTTTTTTTTGTGCTTTGTTAGGTACATGCAGGCTGTAATGGGATTGGGAGTGTGCACACGTGTGCAGTAATGGGTTAGGGAACGTGGGCCTTGACACAAGAGGATTTTCAAAGAGTTTGTTCAGTAGTTGTTTTGGCAATGAAGGGATATGAGTTGGCCTAATGCTAGGTAAGCGTGTGTGGTGCAATTTATGGTTATAATAGATGCCCCCTAATGTGTGAGGTCAGAAGAGAATCTGATGGCCAAAATACATTACCAATCTTTTACCAATCTTTACTAATGTGCTGAATGAGTGAGCCCAAGGATTAGGAACCAGGAGGTGTCATCTGCAAAATAACAAATGTCTCACCGAGGCGGTCATACCCATGCTCGGGATAAAATAGAACCATGGATACCAATCAAATATACTGTAGATCCATGTCAAATAACTATAAAGAGTAGTCGCGAATAATACACAGCGGAGCTACATCTCGAAATCAGAAAGATATACATATAGAGTATCCATCTTCCAAAAGTTGATTCGGCCTGATGGCTATACTTTAGAGCTCGAACAACAACTTCAAAATCTTCTAAAACTCGGGTAGGAGTGTAATATGAGTGTACGAATGCACTACCCAGAGGTCTTCGATGGCTCGTTGATTATGGACTTGATAATCTTGATGATCGGACTGAAGGCTTCAGTGATTTCGAACAAGGACTTGATTGGACGTTCAGGATGGCCGGGTATGCGGACAAGAGACATATTGCAGAGGGGCCGACTCAGGCTTAGTGATGAACCTCCCTTGGATAATAGCACGACAATTGATAGGACTCAGGCAACATATTTGTTAATCATAAGTCTACGAAGCAGGAGGCAACGCAAACTCTCCATATGTTTGGAAGAGTAACCAAACGGTGGAGGACACAACTCTTTATAGCGAGAAAAGCTTCCTAAGGTCATACTACATCCCATAGTCTGATGATCAAATGGACAGATGTGCTTTACCCAAGGGCGACGCATTATGTTGCCAATAAAGAAAATACTTTTCCCATCCTCTTTTTGGGGTATATTTGATTTTTTTTTTCTTTTTGATAATTGTTGAAAACGAATGAAGGAATATTACGTTATAATGGAGGAATGAGTACTGCAAACATACAAGCTCGAGGAACAAGGAAAAGACTGATGTTCTAGTAAAATGATACTCGGGAAAAATCCTCCAGCGGCCAAAGGTGTTAAGACACAGAAGAAATTTTTTACAAGGCTGATGGGTAAGGTATGCAAATGTGGTTGATAGAACACACAATGGTAACGTCCTTCAATGTAAGTTTAACAAGCCCAGAGAAGGTAAGCTCGGTGATTTTTCATGTTTAGAGAGTCTGAAAAAGCATAAAAGGAGACTCCACTGGGGTACCTTTTTCGACAATAGTCTAGTCGGTTTGAAAAAGGGATAAAATAGCACCGATTAGACGTCAATTCAAAACCATTTTAACGAGTGTGACAAGGACAAGATCACTCGGCTATTTTTTCACTTTTAAGGAGTCTGAAAAAAGCCTAACTATGGACTCCGTCAGGAATATTCTTCTGGACCAATTTAACGAGTGTGAAAGAATAAGGTCACTCGATGATCTTTTCAATTTTAGGGAGTCTGAAAAGAGCTTAACTATGGACTCCGTGGGGGTTTCTTTTTCATAAATTTAGTCCCTCAGGCCCAAAAAAGGAATAAAATTATACCTGAGAGTACTCTTCTAAAGAATGGGAATTCGATAGAGTATACCTTTGTTCGTACAGTTGACCGTCTGGACCGACAAAGGGGTAAACTACCGCCGGAAAGACGTGACTTCAAATTTCAGTTTAACGAGCATGAAAGGTCACATGATTGCTCGGAAATCTTTTCATTTTTAAAGGGTCTGAAAAGGGCTTAAAAGGAGACCCGTTATTTTTTGGAAGTCCTGAGGGTAAGACAAAGAGTGAACAAGACTCATGCAAATGAGGCTCAAACTCATATTCAGGAAAGACTATATGGACTCCCAAGCCTACAGTGTTTTTAGCAACGGCATGGACACCATAATGCAACCAGGACCTACCTAGGGCATCCATGTTCTGGTAAGCTCTACCATCAAGTCGTGACACTTCTAGAGAAGATATGATGGTTCCATGTCATAAACTGATGGGATCGATCTTATAGCATAAGCAAAAGGCAACGAGATGCAAAAGTTGGGGTGATATCCT